>BCNH02000006.1:4266569-4280513 GCA_001662345.2 Metrosideros polymorpha var. glaberrima
TAAATGTAAAATCCCCAAATTGCCCGAACCGGGTCAAGTATATTTTTGCAAAATTCAGAGACTTGCGGACCTGTTCTTGCAAAATTGATACCACCAATGTATTCCTTATAGTTGATTATGCTCAGGGTAATGTTCAATTTCAGTCAATTTCGTCTCTTTGACCAAATCCCCAAATTAGATTTGAAATGGCCTAAAATGTACCCGAATTTTGGGGAAAATCGAATTTCATGCCAAATTATGAAATTGGCTTGTCCAATTTGCAATTGATAGTCTCTAGGTCAAATGTCGTGAAGGACTCAAAATGTAAAAATGAATAGAAACGGTCCGATTGAATTTTTGTTCCATTAGGGTATAGTAATTACCCAAGAATTGGGGAAAAGTATACTCCCAATGGAATTTTGTAAAATTGATGTTGCAAAAGTACAATTAGGAGAAAAAAAAGATGAATGACTATTTTTTTCATATTTTTCTGACCTTATTTGGTATTTTTCTCAAATTTTGACTCAATTAAAGAGAAAGAAAATTCGAAAAATTAAAGAAAATGTATTTTTGTGTCAAAATAAGTTCCTAGGTCGTGGCCAAGGTCCCTAACTTTGATTTTAATGATTTTCACAGAAAATTAAAAATGATCAAAAATCAGGTGTCAACAAAGCATCATCACATAGTGCAAAAGCTTCCTTACATTCCTTTTTTGCGATTATATAGAGACCTTATGTTTATGTATCTTCTTCAACCTAACAATCTATATTTTCTGGTCAAATCCTATTTTAATCAGAGCAAGTTTCTGAATTTTTTCATGTCACTCTTTACATTTAACATTAATTTAATCATGCGTTCTTGCTAATTATATTCCTTAATCTTCAAGTTTTCGAGGGATGTTTTCCCAGTCCGAATTGCACAGAATATCACGTTATTCTACATTGCTCAATGATGGGATATCATCATAGCCTCTTGGTTGTCATCTACCTAATAAATTATAAGTGTGACTTTGAAATCATCCAACTGCCTTGTCAATTATTTGGGGCATATGCATGGCAAGACTTAACTGTGACATCCTTGGATTAACAACTCGAGATATTGTCCGTTTTGGCCTGTCTCATACCGAGCCTCATGATTTTGTCCTTTGGCGTACATGTGGGCACCTTTCCAGGAGGTCACCCATCCTGAGAGTGCTCCCACCTGAGCACACTTAACTTTGGTGCTCCAAAGCTAAGCATTGCCACTACATCAAAAAGTGTCTTTATGAGTTAATTCCAATTTTCACATAGCTCTCCCCCTGTACAGTGTGCAATTCGGTTCATTTACGCCCCCTTGGCTATCCTAGAAACGTGCCAGGATCCGCTCCTTATCTAAGCTCTCTAGCCCAGACAACCGCTCCTTGCTCTCGTCGGACCGAGTCATCACATTAACTCCATTACTCCAATCGATGATAATGAAATGCAACCGTGCAGGACCATCTTTGAAATACTCCATCAGTCCAAGCACAAAAATGTATAGAGATTATGTCGAGTTTGACTTTTTGGGAGACAGACGACTTGGAGTCAAGTCATGGAAATACTGCTGGATAATTTTTAACAGAGAACACTTTATGTATGTGTTAAGACAAGCTCATCAAATATATGTTCCTTGTCAAATGCTACTGATTCACAACTGATCGTTACGTTTACTGAGATGGTGAACGAAATGATGAATACATTAGTGTACACGGTACGCCGATGATATAGAACAATTTACATTCGCTATTCGTCCTTCCCTTACTCTCTATAAATGCCCTTTGTCTACTCTTAGGAACCCACTTAAAACCAACTTTCCAAAGTTTAAACAAATGCAACCACCCCAAAAACTTGAAGACTAATCAAGTGGCTTCGTGCGCACTATAGTTTTTGTTTTCAATTTTGTCATCATTCATGGCGGGACACGATAGTGTGAAAGTGCTTGTACTAATAAGTCTATTGTTAATTTTAGACAATGCATGTGTTTGCTTGTGCAGAAACAGAAGCTCATCCTCCATTTGCTTTGAAGAAGAAAGGGATGCTCTGCTCCAGTTCAAACAAAGTCTCTTAGACCCATCTCACCTCCGTTCTTCTTGGAACGGCGAAGATTGTTGCCGATGGACTGGAGTGATGTGCGACCAAGCAAATGGACATGTCGTCATGCTCCAGATCACACCAAGAAATGAATGGATTGTTTCCGGAGATAGTGAACTGAACTCTTCTTTGCTCAACTTGAGATACTTGAGCTACCTAGATTTGAGTGGGATCCTTTTTGAAAATGCGAACATGCCCAAATTCATCGGCTTAATGAAGCAGTTGAGGTATCTTAACTTGTCCAACTCTTTCTTTGTTGCAACTGTTCCTCATCAATGGGGAAATCTCACCGAGTTGGAAGTCCTCGATCTCCACTGTCAAAAGTGCATGCATTGTGTTGTTGTTGATGACATTCGGTGGGTTTCACGTCTTCGAGCATTAAAGTACCTAGACATGAGTGGCCTGAAAGTTATCGGACCTGGAGACCTCATGCAGGCGATCAGCATACTCCCATATTTATCATATTTGAGCCTATCAACTTGTGGGCTTCATAATTTTCACCTATCTTCTGATCGCTTGGCCAATTCTACTTTTCTTCATCTTCAGTACCTCGATCTTTCAAATAATCTTTTCCAAGGTTCCATCCCAAGCACTACATTTCAAAACATGACTTCTCTACGACAACTTGACCTCTCAACAAACCTTTTCAACTCTTCAATACCAAGGTGGTTCGATAACATGAGAAGTCTTGTCGATGTCAATCTTGCACAAAATCTTTTTCAAAGCATTGAAGGAGGGTTGTTCTCTTTCTTAAGGAACCACCGGTTCTTGGAGTCACTATTCTTAGGCCATAACGAACTTCATGACGAGATACTTTCAGTTGAGGGAATTTCTTCGGGGCTTATCAGCAAAAACTTCAAGCAACTGGAGATAAATAATAATTATCTTCAGGGAGCTTTGCCAGATTGGTTGGTGCACTTGAAAGACCTGGCAATACTTGACCTATCACATAATCAATTTACTGGGAATATTCTAGAGGCATTAGGAAGATTGAAAGACTTGACATTTTTAGATCTCAGTAACAATCTTCTAAATGGCACTATTCCGTACTGTCTCGGAAAATTACAATATCTTTCCCATTTAGATCTTTCAGCAGATTCTTTGAGAGGAGTAGTTTCCGAAACCCACTTCTCCAACCTCTCGAGGCTATCTTATTTAGATATCAGCAACAACTATTTAGCTTTTGAGGTAGATTCCAACTGGATACCGCCCTTCAATCTCTCGCACATTGGGATGATGTCTTGCCAGTTCGGAACGGAATTTCCGCAATGGATAAGAACGCAAGTCGATGCAAAAGAGGTTGTTTTGTTCAATGCCTCCATCACAGGAGCTCTCCCAAATTGGCTAGGTCTCATGTCATTCTCCAACCTGAATCTCTCTTGCAACCAAATAATTGGATCTCTACCAATATTTTCTTCTGACCTGCATTCGTTAGATCTCTCTCACAACTTAATCTCTGGACCTATTCCGCAAGATATTGGCCTAGCGATGCCTTATTTGATTTCCTTGTACCTGAATAATAATTTCTTAAGTGGTCCAATACCAACCTCATTATGTGAGATGGGATATCTGGATGTGTTGCACCTTGGAAGGAACGAATTAGTTGGTGAAATTCCTGCATGTTGGCATTGGAACCCCTGGTGGCTCCTTGATTTATCATCCAACAAGTTGTCCGGAGTCATACCAAGTTCTTTGGGAAATCTAATTGGGCTTAGGTCATTGCACTTGAACAACAACAGTCTTCATGGAGAAATTCCTTTGACTATAAACTATTGCAGGAACTTACTAGTTCTGGATCTTGGCGAGAACAAATTCTCTGGAAGTATTCCCCATTGGATTGGCCCAAGCTTTCAATTACTACATATTCTTAGACTACGAGAAAACATGTTCAATGATAGTATTCCTTTACAGCTGTGCTTGCTCTCCACACTACAAATATTGGACCTAGCAGTTAATAATTTGTCAGGAATGATTCCAAATTGTCTTGGCTATATGAAAGGTATGAAATTGAACAAAAGCTTAGATGAAGGCAACTCACTCTCCCCTATTTATGAGCCTGCACCTCCAATACTTGCGCCGATGGCTACCATCGCTCCAACGGATTGGAATCAAGAGCATGTGGGGCAAGTCGTTAAGGGAATAGACCTTGACTACACAACACTTGATCTACAGCTTATGGTCAATTTGGATCTCTCGAGCAACAAATTGATTGGGCCGATTCCTGGAGAGCTTACCTTGCTTTCTGGATTGAGAGGCTTGAACTTATCACACAACTTTCTTTCTGGAGGCATCCCGACTATGGTTGGAGACATAAAATCACTCGAGTCACTTGATCTTTCGAATAATCACCTTTCAGGAGCAATCCCACTGAGCTTTTCGGCATTAACATCACTGGAAAAACTAAACTTGTCACACAACAACTTCACGGGGCCAATTCCGGGAGGAACTCAAATGCAGACCCTCAATGATCCTTCCAATTATGCTGACAATCCTCTACTTTGTGGCAATCCTCTACAAAAGAAATGCCCCGGTGCAGAGGCCCCTCAAGCACCAGAAGAAGGTACCTATGGAGAAGGTAAGCTTGAAAAGATGATGTTCTACGTAGTCATAATGCTCGGGTTTGCGACTGGGTTTTGGGGAGTTATTGGAGTTTTGTCGTACAAGAAGAATTGGAGACGCGTCTACTTCAACTACGCCGATCGTAAAGCAGACATGGTGTACGTGATAGTTGCGGTGAAGGCAGCCGAGCTGAGGAGGAGATTGAGAAGAGCGTAACAGGCCACATCAATCAGTTCAATCCTTCATTGATCTCGTGAAGTTCTTGCGTTCTTGTCCAAGCAGAATCATCTTTGTTATTTTCTTTAGTTTCAAGCTTGTCCGAGCAAGCCGTCAGCGGAACGGCATGGTAAGTGCAAATCATGTCATTTTGTGTTACGACACTCAGTGATGTTTGCTTGTCAATGATGTAATAATGCGTTGCTTTTCATCCTCTTTATGCTCTTGGTGCTATGTATCTTGAGGGTGATATAAAATCAGGACATGAAATTGTTAATGGCATAGTGCCCTCCAATGTCCAATGTACTTCTTTCCTATATCATATATTCCTCTCTCAATTTCGAGAGATCAGAAAATAATTTGCAAGCAACCCAAATCACAGTGAAGGACTCGTGAAAAATGTATTAACAATTCTATACAAGGAGAACAGGGATAATTACCAAATCAACTCTAAACCTATTGTACGGATGCTAATTCAGTTGTGAACTTTTCAATTTTGCCAATGTAGTAAAAACTCTTTGCCCAAAATTCCAATGTGGTCCCACCGAAAATTGCTGACATGCCATCCTGGCATCGCCGACCATCAACGTAACATGCTGACATGGACAACATGCAAATCGTCATGTTAGTGATTTCCGACAATAATTGGCCTAAAGGACTACATTGGCAAAAGTGTAAAGTTTAAAACTGGATTGACATTTGTACATTAAACTTTAGGACTGAATTGGTAATTTTCTCAAGTAGAATACGTAATGGAAGGGCTAGACTTGCTAGTACACAAGTGAATCAGTCAACTAATAATACGGCTACCAAACAAGTGAATCATGCAACTTGTCAAGTAAAATGTAAGTATTTTCAAGCAGATAAATAGTGCAGCTTAGGGGCATCCCCAGCATTACAAATATAGCTAATAAAAAAAAAATGGAGCTAGGAAGTCTCCAAATATAACTTGTCAACATTGAAATATCACTGAAAATCTCATTGTGTGAGACGAACCTAGGGTCCGGTCATGGGAAAATTCCCATTGTTGACAGATTTTTTTAAGTGGTTGGTAATTTCAAATACCATGGCTAAAAAATTCGTAAATTATCAACTTTTAGAATTTATTTTTGGTAATTTACTTAATACAATTAGAAAATTAGAAAAATGTTTGTAACTTTCTAAATTTATGAGGATGGTATAATGTCGTTGTTTACTAACTGCACTTGTAACTCACTATTTATTGGGAAATTGGTAAATTTCCCATAGTGTAGGTATCATACTAACCAACTTGGTAATTTACGGATTTATTGGAATATTAGCAGATTCATTATAGTGTTGGTAGTACACTGAACCACACAGATAAAATTTGAAATTGATCGGTAACTTGCTAACATCCCAATAAAAATAAAATCAGTGACTCTTCACTTTTTTTTCAAACTTTACAAGTGTATATAATAAACTAGAGATTGATAATTTATCAATTCCAGGGCCTGCCCAATTTTTTTTTATTCTTTAAAAAAGTTCGGGACGATCCTAGCTTTTAGGCTACAAATGTTGAATTTCGAAGGGACCTACGCCGGCCCAAATTTTTAAAAGATAACAAACTATTAAGACTGAAAAGAAAAACTTCATTTTCTCCGGCTATTAGTCACGTTCACTCCTTCAAGTATGGGTGCTAAAATCTTTATTTAAATCTAAAAATCAGACGACAATACGATTTAAAATAGACAAAAGACATTGGTACTGTGTACGTGACTCAATGCAGTATGCTCAAAACTTTTGATGTTATACATAATTTGTGATGACCTAGAAACGCATGTCTCCTTTCCCACATTGCTTAGAGGAAGAGTTCTGGGTTAGTTTATAAGGTGTTGGAGACTTTTTAACTTGCATGATGCCTTTTCTGGGTGAAATCCATAAGAACAAAACCGTGCAGGCTAGTGGACCCAAAGCGGACAATATCATGCAAGTGGAAACCTCAAACGTTATAAGTGGTATCAATGCCGACTCTCGACCGCATGTGGGGCCACAGCGAGGGCGCTGTGCTCATAAGGGGGAGAGAATGTGACGACTCAAACCTCGGCAGCGGGCGCAGGATGAGAGATGGTAGGGGAGGTTGCGCCTCTACCCTGGACGTGCATGTGACAAGGCTAAGTGCAAGTCTCTTGTCCCACATCACTTAAGAAGGGAGTTATGGGTTAGTTTATAAGGTGTTGGAGACTCTTTAACTTACATGAATCCTTTTCTGGACAAAGCTCAGAAGAACAAAATCATGCGGGCCAGTGGGCCCAAAGCAGACAATATCGTGCAAGTGGGAACCTCAGGCGTTATAAGTGGTATCAGAGCCGATTCCTAACAGCATGTGGGCCCACAGCAAGGGCATTGTGCTCGTAAGGGGGGGAGAATGTGATAACCCAGAAACACATGTCTCCTTTCCCACATCTCTTGAGGGAGAGTTCTAAACTAGTTTATAAGGTGTTGGGGACTCTTTAACTTGCATAAGGCCTTTTCTGGATGAAGCCCAAAAGAACAAAACCGTCCGGGCCAATGGCCCCAAAGCGAATAATATTGTGCAAATGGGACCCTCGGGCATTATAGGTGATATCAGAGTCAACTCCCGACAGCATGTGGGGCCCTCGTTCCCGCCAGCAGGCGCGGGATGAGAGATGGCAGGGGAGGTTACACCTCTACCTTAGACATGCGCGAGGCGAGGCTAAGCGTAGATCTCTTGTCCCACATCGCTTAGGGAGGGAGTCGTGGACTAGTTTATAAAGTGTTGGGGACTGTTTAACTTGTATGAGGCCTTTTCTAGGCGAAACCCAGAAGAACAAAACCGTGCGGGTTAGCGGGTCCAAAGCGGACAATATCATGCAAGTGAGACCCTCGGGCATTATAGGTGGTATTAGAGCCGACTCCTGATAGCGTGTGGGGCCATAGCGAGGGCGTTGTGCTTGTAAGTAGAGGAGAATGTGATGACCCAGAAATGCATGTCTCCTTTCCCACATGCTTAGGGGGGAATCCTAAGCTAGTTTATAAAGTATTGGAGACTCTTTAACTTGCATAAGGCATTTTCTGGGTGAAGTCTAGAAAAAAAAAAAACCATGAGGGCCAGTGGGTCCAGAGCGGGCAATATCAGGCATTATATAATTCTTTATATCAATAGTTATACTTTTGTAAAATGTTTTAGGTGCATGTCAAATTATAAATGTCATAATCCAGGGATAATTACCAAATTAGTACTAAACTTATTTTAAATATTTAAATTTTCTCGATGTAGTCTCAAATCTTTGCACGAAATTCTAATATAGTATTTTCGGCCAATTGCTGCAGATAATACTAGGGAAGCATTCTGACCATTTCTGCGGATGGAAAGCTATCAATATTAGTCACGAAATTATCAAAGTAATTGGTGGTGTAAAAGTGTATTAAAGCCTATATTATGATATTCCGAAGTACATATTGTCTCTCTTATCATAATGTATTTCACTCATGGACCGTCATGTCAAGGTATTTGCTTCGGCGAGGTAGTAATTTATAGCCTGATAGACATGAACCAACTAATTATTCTCTCAATTCAAGATGGTGTATGTTATGAGAAATTGTCAAGTCATAATCATCTCAATTCGCGATAGCATAACGAACGCTTTTTGCTGCATTGCCTTTACAGAAATATATAAGGACGTATATAAATGGAAATAAGAAAGATGAAAGTTTTTACTCTTGATCATTAGATGTGTAAGATATATCATCCGGGATTTCAAAATTAAATTCGAGAGTTCAATCGACAATATTATATGCACCAATACAAAATTTCCGAAAGACGGAGTTGGTTTTATCCAAAAATCACCTTTCAATTAATTTCTATAATTTGGAAAATAATTATTGAAAATAATCAGATGCACGGGGCCTCGGTTCCCCTAGCTGGATTGTATTCCGGACCATTTGCTACTTGTAAATGTTATATAGCAAAGTATATGAGAAAACACACTAATCATGATGTACTCCATGTAGCCCTTGTTGGAAATTAACCGGCTACTTGAAGAAACCTAAATACTCCATCCTTCGGACATGTACCGCTGAAGCACATAAAAACGTACCATTCCTGCAAATTGTGACCGTATATGAGGACAGACCAGAGACAATAGTGAAAAGTAGGTACATCAGTATATGACCATTGCTCTCATTTTCGTGTCTTTGGTCGCGGTTGATATCTACCTAATTGAATTCAGTTCCAAATCATACCTGTTGTGAATGAGGTGTGTAGATTGGGGGCTGTTCTCTTCTTTTCTATCATCCTATGGGATAATTTGACATGTCAAAAATAGTATTCAACCACTTTACGCAGGTTGCTTGTACAATTCTTGTCGTCATATGGCATGTACTAACATATAGATACCCTGCATCACGTATTCCGGAGGAGCATTGCCGTATGTTCCGATGATGCAGGTGAAGTGAGAGTTATCTCCTGGAGAACAATGTTTGCAAGTCCAAAACCAGAAAGCTTGGCATTGGAGTCCTAAAACAGGAATGTCACCACAACTTTTCCTATATACGGCATCTAATAGGACATTGGAATTTTTGAAATCACGAAATATCACTGCCCATTCCACTTCCTCATGAAGAAAAGCAAGACTCTTTTGCAGCATCCAGTGCTAGTGAAAGTCTCTGGCATTTTATCACTAGCGGTCGCAGATGGAAACTGAGGAGTTGATCTCTGTACCACCAGTGGTTGTAGATGAAACCCCAGGAGGAGCAGGCTGCTCTCTGCTTGCATCATCTGTAAGGCCCCGTACACAGCCAAAACCACCTTCACAAAGAAGACTTGCAGCGCTAAAGTTTCTTGCAGCTGACTTACGATCATTAAATAAGAATTTCCACAGCCGAGGAGCAACTTTATGTTTTCTTTTGGGTTTGAAAGTTGAAGGGTTAACTGCTGCATCACCAGTGGTAGTAGATGAAACCACAGGAAGAGCAGGCTGCTCCCTGCTTGCATCATTTAAAATACTTTGTGCTGCTCAAATACAAAATCAGCATGTTAGACAAAACCAGTAACTACCGATTTGCACTTAGATGAACAAGAAGCACCAGGCCACTCATGTTTTTATTCTCCAATTCAAGGAAAGATCTAGTCCCAAATAGAGGAGGGTATGTAGCAACCCAGGTGGATATGTGTTGTTTAAAATGGATATCTATGACAACATCCTTCAACTTGCACGATGGGCGGCAATGAATCTACCTGATCTCTTGATATAGACTAAAATAATTTGATGCAATCACTACAAGCTCATTCTACTGCATACGATCAACTCCTCAACAAGCGCTACCACTTTCAGCTCCAGTTCATCACATAACCCCACTCAATGCTTAATGAAACGCTAAAGGTTTCAAGCAACTCAGAATTCTAAAAGTCCCTTCTACCTGATATACAATTTTCTCAATGTCTGAGGTGATGAAGGCTCACTTCTCGTGATATCACACCCTCAACCTACTCTAGATCTGTCACGAACTTATGTCTTCCTATAAGACATATCGCTGTCATCACCCATTACTAGATGATCTACAACACAATAATTACTAGAAGATCCATTTTGCATGTTAGCCTCCCTTACCCTAATCGATTTAGCCTTTACTTGGTTGCAACATTAACCAAACATAATCTTAAAATTCATTCCTTCACCAGACGAAAAATAGAAAGTATGTTACCTTCCTCTTTCCCATATAGTACCTCCAACAAACACAAGCAGAATATTACAAAGTAAGATCTTCATATCACCATATAAAAAGTAATGTTTCTTCAAAATGTAAAGCAGGAATTCCAATAACCTAACCAAAATTGACATCAATAACAAGTTCCTAAGCACTCTAATGAAGAAATTCTCCCACCAAAACACAGTAACAAAGCCAGCTATTGTTAAGGCACTCTACAAGCTTGAAGAATGTTTACAGTGGCAAAAATAAATTAGGAATCCATATCAGTGCACACTAATGCTGTGCCAACATTGAGTTTTGTACACTGAGATATAAATGCATCAGAAGAAGTCTTAGTTCTGAAGATAACAGTGGAACTGCCAGATTTTTGTACAGTTAGCTGTCACGGCCTCATTCATAAACATTTCAACAGTAACAGATCAGATATTCAATTTGAAAGAAGATTAGAGCTCATTCAGATAAGTGTTACTTTCCAATTTTTCTCTTCATTAAAGCGGGGCTTGCAGCTTTTAACCTGTTCAATCAAATGTGTCAAATGAAAGTGAAAGAGAACACGCATCGTTTCAACAGAACAATGCTCTCCGCCGATTAGTACACTTACCTTTAGCCCCTGTCAGATGACTGCAACAGATTTCATCAGCCGATGGACTCTTGAGATTCGGACAATCGATAATGCTCAATCGTTCCAAGTTTGGTGCAATGCGTAAGCCATTGGAAATGCTAATGAGTTCAGGTAATGAGACTAGGGATATCCTTTTCAAAGGTTTTCCAGTAGGCCAGGTGTGAAAATAGAAGTCAACCGAGGACATGTGAGTAAGGCCAAGCATTTAAGATGAGACAAGCATCCTTGATGCAGCGGCCCCTTATAAATGCCTATCAAACTCTTCATACGATATATGTAGAGATACTCAAGTGATCCGAGAAACCTCCTATCATCCTCCCATGTTTTCAGTCCATTTTCACTTCTATCAGTTTCATTGTACTTCTCAGTTCCATCCACGATAACCTGAATCTCATTACACTCCCCAATTATGCAGCATTTCAGTTGCTCCATGTTCTCAATCCCAAAATTAGATAGTTTAGCGACATCCCTACGGCGGTCTAAGAAAAATGCAGTAGTATGCCAAAGCATCGTCTGGATATCTATGGGTACTCCCACACCATTTACATATTTCAGGGATCTATCCCGGTGTTCTAACTCAAACTCAAGATCCTCTGGGAGATAAGACATGATGCGTTCAGCATGTTTGCCAACAACAAATTTGAAATGCGACAACGATCTAGATGCCTTTGATGTACCAAACCATTTGAGTTTCCTGAGATGTTCTACTTGTGGAAAGTACAGTTCAAGTGTATCCAGCCTCGTCAAGCCACAAACATCGTCAACAATAGCTTCCACAACGCTCTCCCACCTCTCATCCTCTGGATGTATATCAATACTTAAATCTTCTAATTGTGATAGGGCAGAAATAGTTCCGTGAGGAATCAAGGCATTCGCTTTTGCAGATGTTGTGCCACAATTTGTGCATGGACTAAAAGATACTTCTAAGCAAGTGAGCTTTGTTAGCTTCGCAACCTCCTTCGGCAGATCCATGATCTCAGTCCCTTCAAGATCAAATACCTCAAGCTGCTGAAGTTCTCCAATTGTTGGAGGTAACACCCTCAATAGCTCACAATGATTTAAGAATAGTCTTTTGAGGCGGCTTAACCTGAAAAGAGACTCTGGCAAGGACTTGATCCGAGTTCGGGATAAATTCAGGATTTCGAGAGCAGGCATGAAATCAAAGAAAGGTGGACTAATTGTCCTGAGCTTGCAATTTCTATTTAGAAACAGTACCAAGAGTACTGGACAGTGAGGATTCTCGGGTAACTCAATCAACTGATTTTCCATCAAGTATATCTCTGTGAAACTCTGCCACTGCGTGACCTCCGGAGGCTCTGTCAGTCCTAAACCCCTGCACATAAGGACCTTTCTACTATATTCAGGTGGACTGGATTCAATCTCGTTAGAACATCTCTCAAGTTCCTCTGCCTGGTGCAGTGGCTCGAACTGACAGGATGTATCAACGGTACCCGATGAGTAAAGATCCATAAGTTCTCCCCAATGATGAATAATCCTACTAGGCAAATAAACAATGAAAGTATGTGTGTCAAGCAACCCATGAAGATCCCAGCACAATGTTGTAGGTCCAACACCTATACCTTCTTACGTAAACAGGAAAATTAGGCTTTGCATCCTGTAATGGAAAGTATAATCATAGTTTGAATCCTGAGAGCAACACCACTACTTTCTTTGGGGTTCGTGGACTTCTTTTCTATTCAAACCACAATGTGTGTGTGTGTGTGTGTGTGTATTGACGCTTGAAAACATCCAGAGAAGAGAGAAATTGTGAAAGGAAAAATCTCGGAATAGGGTGAGTTTCTCATCATCTAAACCAACTAGTAACCCCGCTCCCGCTGAACAAACATCGTATCAGTTTGTTTGTCCAAAAAGAAACACGGACTGTGACAGTTGAAACCATACCAGGGACCTGATTATTCTGCAAGGAATCTACTGTATGCCCCATCAGAGGCCTCTGCTTGTGGGAGATGTCGGCATCAAATGCTTCAACAGACGAACCTGAAACCGACATGGCTAGTTTGAGATTTCGCAAGGGTAATATACTTGCACAACAACCAATACAGTGGGGATGGGGATAAGAGGCATATCTAATTCTTCATATCCCACCCTAGCTCTAATACTAGATTGGGGCAAGCCTACCCATGTTCATTGCACTTTATATCATCCCCTTTGGTTGTAGCTCGTTGCGCCCTACATCTAAAGCACGTTGTGCTAGCTTTAAGGTTGTCGACCAATGCAACACCTCATATATGGTGTTGTAGAATTAGCGTTATATTTAAAACCCAATGAAAACTTAAGAAGCAAACTTATGATATTAGAAATAGATAATGCACAAAGTAATCGGGGTATGAGAAATGTCCTTCGAGTTTTTCATAATGAAAAAAAGAAAACGAAATTCAGAAGCAAATATACCACGCTTACTGTGAATTAATTAAGTAATCGAAGAATTTCAACACTTTATTTCCAACTTAATATTGTGTACAATCCACTACATAATCTAAGTTCACAAATTTATTGGTAAGTTCTATTCCAAATCTTTGGCAACTAGGGAATCCAACTGTCATTTCATTTCGCTAGATACCAAAAAGAGGGGAAAATTGTCAAAAAAGTCCTAAACATATTGCACTTTTGCCAATTCAATCATAAATCTTTTAATTATGTCAATTCAGTCCTAAACTTTTTGCATTTATGCCAATTCAGTTCTAAGTCGCCAACCGGCACTGACATGGCCCGCCGGCCTGCCAAAATAATATTTTTAATATTTTTTAA
>BCNH02000006.1:4280918-4292784 GCA_001662345.2 Metrosideros polymorpha var. glaberrima
TATTAAATATATATTATTTTGGCCGGCCACATCAGCGCCGGCCGACGACTTAGGATTGAATTGGCACAAATGCAAAAGGTTTAGGACTCAATTGGCAAAATTAAAAGGTTTAGGACTGAATTGGCACAAATGCAAAAGGTCTAGGACTGAATTGGCAAAATTAAAAGGTTTAGGACTGAATTAACGAAAGCACAATAGGTTTAGGACTTTTTTGACAATTTTTCCCCAAAAAGAGTGAGAGAAGTGGCATAAGGAAGTTGTCTTGCACCTCTAAGCATTCACTACCTACCCATTTTGTGTCAATTTGGATTCAGGTAACCTTTCGTTTAAGTTAAATTCGCATACCCATGTGGCTCACACAAATTGGGTGCACATGAGAAATTAATGTCGGGTGATAGAATTTATTGGTTCTTCCTATATCCTTTTATGGTACTAAGGTAGTTTAAGCTAAGTAATCATAGTTTATAGATCGAGATACGTACCGTAAGATTCTGTTGAGCAACTAAAACTTATATCTGTGTCATGCACATTTATAAATTCTATAAACAATTTAGTAAAATATACAAATTTGAGTAAGAACTATGATCTTGAATATAAAAATCTTAATTTCAAGTGTGAGTGATGATCCCTATGCATAAGAAGTTATTAATTCCAAATTGCTTTATTGAAATAAAAATTACATTCAAATATAGATAAAAAAATATTTGTGTGTCATTTCATTTGTCATTGCATTATAAAATGCAAAAGTTACTTTGAAATATTCAGCAACTATCTGAGTACAAGATATATAGTAGAATATGACATCTTTCATTGTTGAATAATTTTTTTTATCATTTAGATAAGTAAATATATAAACGAACAACTGAGTCACTTGATATTTATCGAATCGGTAGATTCAAGTTATAGCAGTTCAACGAACAATTTTGTATCGCGAAGGTCTTGAGTGGATTGGATCATACTATGTTAATAACTCTGAAAGTAATTTATATTAAAACAAATAAACAAATGCGTGAAGAAGAGGAAAGCTTGGATGGATGATTTTAGAAAGTTCAATCACCACATTCTCTCTTGAAGCTAAAAATAGCCTCATAAGGTTTAAATCCACTAATTCAATGATTTTTGCATTTTGCCTTTCATTGGCAGAATTTGTTCACTTGGGTTGATCCTTACTCTTATATATAATTGATCAATAAACACTAACGAAGAATCTATAAACTTTCAAAATAAGAAGAACAAGTTTAAGCTCATGAAAGAATGTACGTGTTGCAATTTTGCCATCTAGTCAACTAGTCAACTTCAAGTAAAATAGTCGGCATCACTCAAGCAAACATTTATTTATTTATTTATTTATAACATTCAAGTGATCGCTTAAAAAGTTATGGCACATAAATAATCGCTTAATACAAAAATTATCACACTATTTGGTCCTTTTACCATCAAATTTGTCGTGCTTTTCATGAGTTGTGTGCAGTGAAAATCAATGTTAGGTAAAATAAATAAAATTTAGCATATTAAAACATCAATTTCTTTTGCTTAAGATCTTTATTTTACTCAAGTTTAATTCCGAAAGTTAAAAAAGGGAGGCAAAACCAGATTTTCCCTTAATATATAGAAAATATAAGGGCAATGTTAGACATAATGGTGAGTTCATCTATATAACTGTATATGGCTCAAGAGGCCTACTATGAATTTGAGATTGGTCATGCTTGATGTATCAACTAGTCAAAGAAAGTCCAATAAATCATGAAAATAAAATAAATTTGTCCTTCATATTTACACATAACGGGTAAAAGATGCAGTGCCCCCAGACCGCCACTTGACAGCTCGTCGCCGTCTAGTCCCTCGGAGGTTCACTGAGTCTTGACTTCGATCCTTGCAAACGTCGGTCACTTCTGTTCTTTACCTTTGCCAAGATTCCATTATGGTGTAGGTTAAGGTTGGTTTAGTTTTATTTTCTTGTAATATAATTTTCAATGCATGTTAAGCTTAATATTCATATAATTTGATAAAAAAGTAGGGAAAAAATTTCAAATAAAGACACAAAGCGCCCTTATTTTTTCAAATAATGATCTGAAGTGGATCATGTTTTAAATTAGAGCATGAAATGTTATCATTTTTATAAATAAGAACCTGACCCAAGAGCATTTTCATCTTTTTTTTCTTCTTTTTCTTTTCATCGGTGGACAATGCCCCCAAAGGGCTAGGCAACGGCTGCTCACAATCGACAAGGGCCACCCTCGCCCTACCTTAGCAAGGGTCGGCGCAAGAGTCGCCCTCGCCAGGGTAGCGCACGGCCAACCCTAGCTCACCTCGCCCAGGTGAGGCCACCCCTTGCCGACCGGAGGCGACACTCGCTTAGCCCTTTTGGGGCATCGCCAATGGCAGGCCAACGCTTAAGACCGACCATAGGCAAAAGAAAGAAAGAAAATAAAAAAGTAATAAGGGCACTTCATAGTTTTATTTGAAATAAATTTTACTTCAAATTCTTATTTGAGAAAATTATGGCATTTCATGTTTTTATTTGAAGTTTTTCCTTAAAGTAAATAGATGCTACCTTTTTATCTCGTGTTTGGTTGTGGAGATTGTATGTCCCTGCTCCGGATCGAGCGGATCTGTTTGGGAGCAAGGGCGGCGTGAGATTAACACAAGGCGCACGATAGCGGCGATCCGGAACGGGCCCTCGTCACTCACCTGCGCAGATTAGGGTTGCTCCCTCAACGAGAAGGATTTTCAATTTTTTCCCCTGCTTCTCCAACCCCCCAAGAATTCAACGGTAACCTACCCCTCCGTTCTCCGTCTCTTTATCGGCATTTCCGATCGTCCCGCACTTTACTTGTTGGGAAGATCTACTCGTAGCGAATTGCGTTCAAGAAAGATGGTAGGGATCGCAAATGGGTCGCGCGGGGGAAGTGTTTACGATTCGGAATTCGTAGTGAGGTGGACAAATGTGGGCCGATGTGCAAATTGCGTGTAATGCAGATGATTGTGGAAGCTGTTCGCATTTTTCGTTTTTCTTGGGTTCAAGATTGAGAAATGATGAGGCAATGTGCTTGCAATTTGGTTTCGTTTGATCTTGGTGTTGAAGAAAGGGGGTTCATTTTATGAAAGAAGCATAAGGGACTGAGTGTGTGCATTGTGATGTCTCTATCTGTTCTTCGACTTGAAAATCTGTAAAGGGTTTGTTTATCTGGGAACAGTGAAGGGCCTATTCTGTTTGATTAGTTGAAAGCAGTCTTCGGTTTATACATGATGTTATAGAACGATATCCCGGTGCACCAACCAGTAGCTCTTTCTCTTTTCAGGGGTATCTGTCGCCTGACATCGGAGTTAGTCGTGGCTTATTCTTCCGAAATGAACGATATGATCGGATTTGGGATCTGATCCTCAGAGATACATTTTCCTGGAAGAGAGGAGTATGTCGATAGGGACTGGACAGATGTTAGTGGTTTACAATGATCCGTCCGACCAACATTCTTTCGCTTTAGACGACAACAGCAGTGCCGAAGAGTCTCTTGATGAAACAAGGCTCTCCCTGGAAAGCACTAACGAGACTATTCCGTACATTGGGCAGAGATTCGATACTCACGATGCTGCCTATGAGTTTTACAGCGAATTTGCTAAACGGGGTGGCTTTTCGATCCGTCGTCACCGTACCGAAGGAAAAGAAGGAGTTGGTAAAGGGCTTACAAGGCGTTACTTTGTTTGCCACCGTGCTGGAAACACACCTGTCAAAACAACTAACGAAAGTAAGCCTCAAAGAAACAGGAAATCCTCTCGCTGTGGATGCCAGGCGTATATGCGGATAAGCAAGACGATGGATTTAGGAGCTCCGGAATGGCGTGTCACTGGTTTTGTAAATCATCATAATCACGAATTACTCGAACCAAACCAAGTTCGTTTCCTACCTGCTTACCGAACAATATCTGACACGGACAAAAACAGGATTCTTATGTTTGTCAAGACAGGTATCTCAGTCCAGCAGATGATGAGGCTAATGGAACTTGAGAAGTGTGTGGAACCAGGGTACTTGCCTTTCACTGAGAAGGATGTTAGGAACTTACTCCAATCATTTCGGAAAATAGACCCTGAAGATGAAAGTATAGATTTATTAAGAATGTGCAGAAATATAAAGGAAAAGGACCCTAATTTCAGGTTCGAGTACACACTTGATTTGAACAACAGATTGGAAAATATTGCATGGTCGTATGCATCGTCCATACAATCATATGAGATCTTTGGTGATGCTGTCGTATTTGACACGACACACCGGCTGACTGCATTTGATATGCCGCTTGGTTTGTGGGTTGGGATCAACAATTATGGCATGCCCTGTTTCTTTGGTTGCGTACTTATAAGGGAGGAGAATTTGAGGTCTTATTCGTGGGCATTAAAGGTAATTAAACAAACAACAAATAGTTCTCTCTGTCGAAGAAATACAATTGCTTCATAGTTGACATTTTAAATGTCAGGGGTAAGCTGATTGGGAGCACATTTTGTGTGCTGGTGTAGACATACAAGTTATTACCTATCCTGTTTTCCCGTTTCTTCTGTCCATTCTTTCTGGAATTGGAATATATGTTCTATTTCGAGCTCCAGTTCCTCCAATAAATAGTTAGTTGTTTTAATTTCTCTCTCTTGCTTGTGAAGGTCTTCTTGGGGTTTATGAATGGAAAACCACCCCAAACAATTCTTACTGACGAGAATATGTGCCTGAAAGAAGCAATATCTATGGAAATGCAAACAACTGAACATGCACTTTGCATCTGGATGATCGTGGCGAAGTTCCCCTCTTGGTTCAATGCTGTTCTGGGAGAGCGTTATAATGAGTGGAAGTCTGAGTTTTATCGACTTTATAATGTGGAATCAATAGAGGAATTCGAAATAGGGTGGAAGGAAATGCAAAATTTTTTTGGACTGCACTCAAACAGGCACATTATTAATCTGTTTGCCCAGAGATCATATTGGGCATTACCATACTTGAGAAGCTACTTTTTTGCTGGAATGACTTCCGCTGGCCAGTCAAAGTCCATTAATTCCTTTATCCAACGTTTTCTGAGTGCACAAACCCGTCTTGCACATTTTGTTGAGCAGGTGCGTTGTATTTTGTTTACATTATTTAATTATTGTGGCATTAACTGTTAGATTTCTGTTTCCTCTAATTATGTATTCTAGCTGTTCGTTCTTAAATTCTGCATGGCCAGTGCTGGTTACCTTTTGGATGAGAATTTAGAAAACATTTCTGGGTTGCTTTTCTTTTGTCTCTCTGTCAGGATACCATGGGCCTTAATCATTATTTTTAATTTAACTTACATGATCAGGTCCCTCCATCAATTAGGTTAAGCATTGTGTAGACATTGAACATGTGTTGTTGTCTTGATCTTGATTTCACTGGGTGAGTAGGGCTAATCAGATTATGGAGACTACAAAAGACTGGGCAGCTTAGTGGGAATTTTTGGCAATTATGTGCGAGATGGTAGAGCTGAAAACATCATAATTTTGGGCTGTGTGTGTCTGACCATGTTGCAATTTGGTGTCTCTTAGTTCTGTGTTAGCTTCTAATTTTGTGAGAGCGTGTTGCTGTATTTGCTGATTATTTCAAGGACCTCATATTGGAAAAGAAAGGCAGTGTGCATTATTGGACAGAATTGAAGCTCTTTGAGTCCCAATTTTAGTACTCATCTCGAGCCAAACAGGCTGGAAATGAAAACTTGTTCTCACTAGTTAATACTTTCATGAGCACCTCGACGACATTCATGTACAAACAATCTTTTGCTAGTTGGATGGAATGCGTGTAATTTATCCTCATTGTTGACTTATAACCTGTTTTATCTTGGCTGAGACACAGTGTTAATGGCATTGATCTGTTTTCTCTCTGTTGACTGAAGCTTGGGGTTTGTTGATGTAGGTGGCCGTTGCAATCGATTTTAAAGATCAAGCAGGAGAGCAGCAAACAATGCAACAAAATCTCCAAAACATCTCCTTAAAGACAGGAGCACCCATGGAATCCCATGCCGCGACAGTCCTCACTCCATTTGCTTTCTCTAAGCTCCAAGAGCAACTTGTCTTGGCAGCCCACTATGCATCCTTCCAAATGGAAGAGGGTTTTCTTGTGAGGCACCACACAAAACTCGAGGGAGGGCGGAGGGTTTATTGGATCCCTCGGGAGGGCATCATAAGTTGTAGTTGCCATCTATTCGAGTTCTCCGGAATTCTGTGCCGGCATGCACTTCGAGTCCTCTCCACTGGGAATTGTTTCCAAATACCCGATAAGTACCTCCCCCTCCGATGGCGGAAGATCAGCACATCTTCGTCAAAGCTCCTTCATAATGCTCTGGGCGATCATGCGGAAAGAATACAGTTACTCCAGAGCATGGTATCGAATCTCATATCGGAGTCGGCCAAGTCCAAGGAGAGACTAGACATTGCAACCGAGCAAGTTTCCATCCTCTTGTCACGTATCAGAGAGCAGCCAGTGTCTTCGCCAGTTGTAAGAGACGCTTCTTCCATTCACAGGAACTTTTGACGAGGCTGTTTTGATCATCCGACAGTAGACGTATCCTCCATGCTGTTCCTAGGTTGGGTGAATGCATAACGCCGAGCGGATTGTGGACGTCGGAGTTAAATTCAGGGATCGAACGTGTTGAAATGAAATTTTTGTAGGCTGATGAGTGAGTATAGAAAATTGTGTTCCTATCTCAGACAGCACCAAGAATCCTGCTTTTACCAGGAAAGAGTTCACTAGAATAGTGATGTAAAGGGAAATACTTCTTTGGATTTCAATTGAAAGGGCCATAATTCCTTCGACGAGGCTGTTGATTGGTGATGATATACTTAACTGTCGCTTACTTGGGACATTGACTTATTAGGTGATACTTAAGAGAAGCTTACATTTGATTCATTATTGCATAAGGAGAGGTCGAGTTTACAATCCTAAAGAAGCTCGGTATTGCGAACACGGCGTAGAATATACCAATCGGAACCGGAATTATCCGTATCGTCGTTTATTTTTTGTCATGTCGTACAACAATAAATAGCCATTGAAGAGATTGCACCTTCAAAGAAATGAAAGGGAGAGCCTGCGTCGAAGAGTTATAGAGAAAGACCAGGTGAAGTTGTATATAGACCGTAATTTTTGTTTGATGGTGTTTGTCTTGCCATACAGAATGTAGACACCATGTTTGTTCGCACTCGATGGATTTTAAATCGATAACGTTGTACATAAGAGTAAGAGCACGTGATGCATGGCAACATATATTTTACTTGGCAATCCCATTGGACTTCACTCAGTTAAAAAACCAGTTTTTACTAAGAAAAATAATTAAAGTAATATAAACTGCGAAAGTTCTTTGTGGAGAAAGAAATATAGAGAGAGAGAGAGAACATGATTGGGTAGATATGTAGAGGTAATATAATTGGATAATGAAGAAAGTGGGAAAAATAAAAATAAGATGACCCGAAACTTTAGCAAGGAAAAAGTATAAAAAAAAAAAACTAAATCTATTGCATAGTACCATTTTAATTCATCCGGCCAATTTAAGCCGGAAATCGTTAATGTGGATGTCAGCCGTCCTACATGATACGGCCGGCTTTGACATGAACAATTTTAAATTAATTTTGATAATAATTTTTAATTTTTTAGTAATTTTTTTATAAAAAAAAAATTACTTTTTTCATTTTTTTTTTCCTTTCTCTTTCCTTTGGCCTATTGTCAGTATTCAACCATGGCCGATGATCGGCCTAAGGCAACGGCCGGCTAGGGTCGCCCTCGGCGGATCTAACAAGGGCTCGACCCTCATGGCCTAGGGGAGCGACACGTTAGGTCGATGATCTTAGTAGTAACCTTTACATATAACTGAAATTATTTTTCCCAATTTCAAAATGATTCATGGATTTTCTTGAATATGGAGAGACTTCCTTTTTACTTTTTCTTATGGTTTGTTATAGTTGGTGCTTGCTGCTATACATCAACATCTTCACTTTCTGAGACCAAAGCCTTCTGGTTTTCGAACCTTGGACATGTTATGTCCGCCTGCAAACCAAAGCTCAAACCCCTCCATTTACCCTCACCGCTCTCTCTCCCACCACACCCTTCCCTCGCCCAGATCAAGCAAGCCCATGCTCGGATCATCGTCCTCTCCGGCCACACCGCCGCCGTCACGAACAAGAACCACCTCTTGGGCCGCCTCCTCCTCCACCTCTCCCTCGCCCCACCGTCCTCTCTTCACTATCCCCTCTCCCTCTACCGCAGCATTGTGCCCCCATCTGTTTTCGCCTCCAATAACATGATCCGATGCCTCGCCCGGAGCGATCTCCCTTTCGAGTCGGTCAATGTCTACGCGTCGATGCGGCGGCGCGGGGTGAGCCCCAACGAGCACACCTTCACTTTCGTCCTGCAGGCTTGCGGGAAGGGCATGGGTTTGTTTGAGGGGAGGCAAGTCCACGCTCATGCTGTGAAGCTCTGTTTTTGTGAGGATCTGTACGTTAGGAACGCTTTGATTCACCTGTATTGCGCTTGCTCTGAAATGGGCGCTGCGATGAGGTTGTTCAACGAGCTCCCTGGTTGCCGAGATGTCGTCACGTGGAATTCGATGGTGGCAGGATGCGCGAGAGATGGGCAGATTGACGTTGCTAAGCAACTTTTTGATGAAATGCCTAAAAGAGATGTTATTTCTTGGACCGCTTTGATTTCTGGCTACGTTCAAAATGGTCAGCTGCAAAGGGGATTAGAGTGTTTTAAGGAGATGAGAGAGTGTGGTCTGATGCCAAACGAGGCCATCTTGGTGACAGCGCTCTCGGCTTCGGCTCAACTTGGCTTGCTTGAGCACGGTTGGTTCGTACATTCAGTCATAAACTCGTTAAATCTCCCAATTACGGTCTCTCTTGGGACCGCTCTGGTCGATATGTATGCAAAATGCGGAAGCATCGAACTGTCTAGACTCATATTCGATGAAATGCCACATAAAAACATTTGGTCGTGGAATGCCATGATTTGTGGATTGGCCTCCCATGGCCTTGGAAAGGAAGCTCTCGCGCGCTTTGAAGGATTCTTATCTGTTGGTCTCCAACCAGCGAGTGTGACTTTTGTTGGGGTCTTAAACGCTTGTAGTCGATCAGGTCTGGTTACGGAAGGTAGGCAATATTACAAGTTGATGACAGAGAAATATGGAATCGAACCTGAGATGGAACATAATGGATGCATGGTCGATCTCCTAGGTCGTGCAGGTCACATTTATGAAGCTGTTGATTTGATTGAAAACATGAAAGTTTCAGCAGATCCAGTCTTATGGGCGACATTGCTTGGCGCATGTAAAGTCCATGGCTTAGTCGAACTAGGTGCAAAGATAGGGAGCAAACTTGTAAACTTGGATCCCACCCATGAGGGGCATTATGTGCAACTATCAAACATATATGCCAAGGCAAGCAAATGGGCAGATGTAATTAGAGTCCGAAGACTAATGGCTGAGCGAAATACCAATAAAGTTGCTGGTTGGAGCTTGATTGAAGCGCAGGGGAGAGTACATAGATTTGTTGCTGGGGATAGACAGCACGGACTTTCGTCAGAGATTTACAGGATGCTTGAGATTATCGAAGCACGAATCACAGAAGCTGGGTATTCACCGGACGTTTCATCGGTTTTGCATGACATTGGAGAGGAAGAGAAGGAAAATGCAATCAAGGTGCATAGCGAGAGGTTGGCAATTGCTTTTGGATTGTTAGTTGCAAAAGAAGGTGATTGCATTCGGATTGTGAAGAACTTGAGGGTTTGTGGGGATTGTCATGAGGTGACGAAGGTGATCTCGCAGGTCTTTGAGAAGGAAATAGTAGTGAGAGATGGGAGTAGGTTTCACCGGTTTAAAGACGGCACTTGTTCTTGCCTAGATTATTGGTAGAATATTAGTTTCTCTTCTTGCTTCTATGGAGATCATATTCTTCCACCATTTGTGCCAGTTCGTGGTTTGAATTCCCCCCAAGTTATGGAGCAAATCTAGGCACCTTCTCGTGGTTTCGTACACCGGCTCAGTTGAAAGTACGCAGCCTAGTTCCACTACAAAGGATAGAAGTCGAGAGTGTCCAAGAAGTTACAAGCATGGTTCATAACGAGTAGCAAACTGTCCATAGTATCCATCTGCTTCTAGTCATACTAAAAGTGGGTTGATAAAAGAGAATATGTGAGTGTCAGGCAATTTTGGGTGTCTAATGGCAAATAATGCTTCGCCAGTGGCTGACTTTGATGAAACCTGTGGTAAGCAAAGTGACATGTAGAAGAATTTGTGTATATCAGAAAAAGAAGACGTACATGGAGAAGCTCATACTAAAGAGACTTCCTTTCATTTCTTGTCTTTCAGATAGCAAACCAGAACAGGTAGAAGAAAGAACACAAGCTACATCAGCCCAGGCTTCCATGAGACTCTTCGATTTTTTTCTCAGCCTTTCGAGTATTTGACTGAGTACTATGGACGTGGAGGAAAAGCGTCGAAAACTTCCATTTCATGCACTTATCGAACCAAGAAGGCAGGGTGCCTCTGTTAGAAGTTCTTGGAGAAGTTGTCCAGAGAGACTACAGAACCTATACTCATTTCATCCAATTTGGCTTTTTGTTCTTTGTGGATTCATGTAAAGCTTCGCTTGATCCGAAAAATAGCACAACCTCCTCTGCAAGTTTTTGCTCCCAAGTCGACTCAACTTGTGAAGGTGTGGTGTTATCAAGGTTATCTGATGAAAGACTGACGGTCTTGTTCCTCATTGTGAGCATATATATGTTCATATAATGTCACCTGATAATACGTGTTTCTTTTGTTAACGTGTTCTTTTAGTATCATACAGCAAGATGGACAGAATCTTGATCTGAATAGTTAACATAATTATCGGCGGTTGATGTTCACCGAGGCATCAATTGAGACGCCATATGGATAGAAGTTCTTCGTCCACATATAACCTTTGTTTCGCTCGAGCACGGAATCCAAGTCTATATCGACAGTTGTTTAGCCTAATTGAGCTTCAGGGTTTCTATGCTTCCTCCCCATTGTAGTACCTCTCATAAGAAAAAAAAAAAAAAAGGGAGGGGGAGGTAAATGTATTAGAAATCTTACAACTTGTCACAAAAGTACAATTGAATTCTAAAACTTTTTAAAAGTGCAATTCAGTCATAAAATTTGTCATGTATGTGCAATTGAGTTCTAAAATTTTTTAAAAATGCAATCAAGTCATAAAATTTGTTAGCATTTTCCATTTGATAAGTTTGACGAAGTTAACTTGATTACACTTTTTAAAAAATTTCATGACTCAATTGCACTTGCGTGATAAGTTTTAAGATTTCTTGTGCACTAATAAAAGAACGAGTTATATTATAAATTAGTCCTTCGACAAAATTTAAATTTTTAATTTGGCCCAAAAGAAATCCAAATGAGAATGAAAAGCTTTTAGAAGTTGTGGGCCTCGGAAGTGAAAGGGCCCAAGAAGTTCAACGGACAAACCCTGCTCGACACCAGCCTCAAAGACAAAGTCCCACGTTTTCTCTCTCTCTCTCTCTCTCTCTACAGCTCTTCGTCTTCTTCGGGTCCTTTTTCTATCCATAGTCCAATCTAACGAACCACCAAAACTGTAGCGATAGCAGTCGGGGGCGTCTATTTCCTTTTGAGGCAAGCATGATCCTTCACGTCCATGAGGTTCCTCTCTCTCTCTCCCTCCTGCTGTGCGAAGAATGGTAGATGCTGCTTGACTTTCCTTCTGCATTTTGTTTTCCGTTTTGATGGTTATGCTTCTTCTGGGTATAGCGTTCCGAGCGTTCTTTCATGATGACGTCGCCTCCCTCTCTCTCTCTCTCTCTCTCTCTCTCAAAATTGGGTTTGCTTCGCGTCTTGGATTT
>BCNH02000006.1:4292828-4391856 GCA_001662345.2 Metrosideros polymorpha var. glaberrima
ATATTGTTGAGTAGATTCAGTCGCTTCGTAATGTAAATGATTCATTCATCATGTGGGTAAACCAAATCTCCGGGAAAGTGAAGGAATCGACTATTTCCTGTTCAATTCCGCGGCAGTTTAGTGCCGTCGTGGTCGGAGAGACGAGACGGGGGAGTGAAAGAGCCAGGAGGCGTGGACTGCGAAATGCGAAGTGGAGGGAGGAGAGGAGACGAGGGGTTTTTGACTTTTGACTAGTCACCAATGATTTCTCTAATTTTTTTTTAGATTTATTTGCAAAGAATTACAGTATGTACAAGTTATAAATGAAAACATGACAAATTTATGATGTAGGACACTGTAAATATTATTCTTTGTTGAAATTGATAAATATATTTTACTATATGTTAACTTTATAATAGAAAGAAGATGGAATCCTATTATAAAGCTCCGACATTCTTGGATTCTCCCACGAGTCATTGCTTTAAAACCTCCACTAAGTCTGAAGCATAAACCTCCGCTGCCGCCCACAACGGTGCTAAACTGCGGTGGCGACCAAAGAGGTAACCACAGTGAATGGAAGCTACTCAATGGTAAGCGCCCACATATTTTTCCCTGCTGTCTTTTCGCTGCTAATCTCCATTCGCAAGGATCAGAAATCAACTCTGGAGTTTGTAATCATCACTTCGCACTCTTTTTGCAGGTCAAATTTAACTTGGGCTGAATTAGTTAATTGAACCACCTTTACCTTTGCACGTTGCTGAAACGGAAAATTGAGTACTTGACTTGGCTAGGACCAGAGTAGGTGAAGATGGAGTCTTTAGGTCCTGGGTTTCGCACAAGTTTGAAACTTCCAATAATCCGAAACACCCAAAATTCGTTGTTTTTGCGGCTGCCTTCGTTTTGTTCTCACCCTCTTGCTCGAATTAGCAATTGCTTGTCATTGAGAACCCAGAACAGGTTGGCTTTTCGAGGTTCTTGTCTGAACAATAGGTTAGAATCCGGTAGTGGCGTGGGAATACTGGCGAATTTGATTTTTGAGGGTGAGGATGTGAAACATGGAGTGAAGAAGAAGAAGTTGGCAGTTTTTGTGTCTGGAGGGGGATTGAATTTTCGGTCCGTCCACGAGGCTTGTGTTGCAGGATTGGTTCATGGAGAAGTCGTTGTTTTAGTCACTAACAAAGGAGGTATGGCTTCACCATATATCATCAGCCTTTACATTTAGCATTTGTCATCCTCATTCAGATATATGTTTTGTGCTTGGATACCTATTTTTAATTATAAAAGCAAGGAGTTTTTTGAGGAATATATATGTTCTTTGTTTTCAAAAGTACTGAGAGTGACTTTAGAATGTATAATCATCTGTTTTATAACCCATCTGTCATTTCATCTGCTGCTTATAAGTCAACTTCTTTTGTTTGATTATGGCATTCTTCTTTCAAAATGTGTCTTCTGCTCTCCGTATGTTTCAGTGCTTATTGATACAAAAGCACAATTTTGTGGAATTGTCTTGAAAGCTGTACCTTTGCATACTGAGTAATAAATACTAGGTTCATCATGCTTATCTATTTGTACATGTTTCAAGTATGATATTCTTTTATAAGCTGATTATTTACAAGGTCTTGTATTTGAAATTATTACCTATTTGTCAATTTTCTTCAGTTGACACGCCATTTATCCTGAATTAATTGTTCTTTTTTCCGCAGAAAGAAAAACAATTCTGTGATTTGCTAAATGAAATTCGATGGCATTCACCATTAGGTGTAGTTTATATTTATCACTCACTCTACAGCATTGAAATCAGGAGCATTTTGAATTAATAGTCTAATTTTCCCTCTCAACTGATTCTTAATGCCATTCCCTGATTAGAGCGCCATGGATTTTCTCATATTTGTTTGCTGCATGCAGTCCTATATGCCATATGTGCTGCAAGGACACATTCAATTACTTAAGAATGTCCTCAGTCACTATTGATTTCGGTAATTAAGTAATGACTAATGTTGTCACGCATGACAGGCTGTGGAGGTGCAGCCTATGCTAGAGACAATGACATCCCAGTTGTTTTATTCCCTAGAACGAAAGAAGAACCCAATTGACTATTCACAAGTGATCTGGTATCTGCTCTTAGGTGAGCTGTTATAGCATTAACCTATAGCTTTTTAATCTTTGCATGCTATGCCTGTTTCAAGTGAAAGGACGATCCACTCAACTGTTTAATCATGTCTAGAGTTTTTAATGAAGAATCTACCATCGATATTGCAGTTTGCTTTTTTGCTTTTACTAAGAAACCGGCCTGTTTGTTTCAGCTTAAGTAAAAGTAAAAAGTAATTTTTTGCCTTTATGGCAAATGTTAAAGTATATTATTCAAATTTGAAATGTTCGTTTTGTAGGAGGATGTCCATTTGTATTTAATGAATGTGTTTGGTGCTTGTGAGAAAGGGTGATCTGGATTGACCCGTTGATTTTGAGTATGGGGATGTTGACTAGCACCTACTGCAGCATCGGTGCGGGGAGATCATTGGTGTGAACATGTAGCGGGGTCTGTTGGGTATAATTTCGTCACCGAGTGCTCCTTTCATGCAATACATGGCATTGCCACAATGCTTCATACAGAAAACAAGAGTTTAGAGTGAGAATATCCATTTATGTAAACATGTAGACATACCTAAGCATGTCATTCTCGTAGTTGCTTTGGTATCGACCATCTGACCTGTTGTATGGGCTGTGTGTTATTTTATGTGGGGTTTGCACATTGGTGGTTAAAATTGTCTAATTGTCTAAATTAGAAAGGAGGAAAAAGCAATAAAAGTGCTGAGTTATCATTTGAGGGTCAAAGTAGAAAGGGGAAAAAACAATGGAAGTGCAGGGAGTCAGACATTCTGTTTTCCTTCAATAACATTCGCTTCTGGACAAGGAGTCTCATAGATGGTATCGTGTATTCAGTTGCTTAGATTTAGACTCACTACCCTGGAAGAAATTCTGTCACTCGCTCCACACGATAGCTGCCATGTTGATCCTTTAAGCGCTTAGCAAAGTAGATTAAACTTTAGCAGCGATAATAACATTCACTTATTATTTGATGTTGATCAGGAGATATGAGGTTGATTTCATTCTCCTTGCTGGGTACCTGAAACGTATACCTATGGAATTGATTCAAGCGTATCCCAAATCCATTCTTAATATTCATCCATCACTTCTTCCTGCTTTTGGAGGAAAGGGTTACTTTGGAATGAAGGTGCACAAAGCAGTCATTGCTTCTGGGGCTAGGTAGATTCCCAACTTTGATGCCACATGTCCTTGTTTGTCTTGTCCTTCTTCAGACTTTTTTGGTTCCTTATATTCCTTTGCAATTTATTCTCTTGCATATTTTTGGTAGATATTCAGGGCCTATGATTCACTTTGTTGATGAACATTATGACACGGGACGCATTCTTGCTCAAAGAGTCGTCCCGGTGTTGGCTACTGACACTGCGGTGGAACTGGCTGCAAGGGTTCTCAAAGAGGTAATGATACCTTTATAACGACTTTGCTGAAGTTCTACCGAAGAATTTCATTATATTATTATTTATGATTCTGTTTTAATCAAATTCATCGAACTAGCAGGTGCTAGATAATGCACTTTTATTTTGAGTAAACAAAGAACGCATTCAGCTAGTCATTAGGTGACATCTTGTTTGTCTATAGGAGCATCATTTATATGTGGAGGCAGTCACAGCAATATGTCAAGAGCGAATAGTGTGGAGGGAAGATGGCGTTCCCCTCATACAGAGGATAGACAATCCCAATTTATACAGCTAGTTGAACTATTATCAGCAATTGGTATGGCCTAATCTTTTCAATGATGATATATATATATATATATATCTGCCTCATCGGAATATATCTGCTCACAGTGAAATGGAAGTTTGAGTTACTGAAGCGAGAATTTTCTTGTTTCTGGAAGGCTGCCTGATCTGCACTCTTTGTTCATCTTGGAGGCTAGTTAGATGCATGAATTATGAAGAGCTCAACTGTATGTTGTCACTTGGAATATCGAGGATTTCACTTTTCTTCAAATTCTTTCAATCTGTAGATATTTTAATTTTCTTGGTGCGCCTCTAAGTTCATATCGCCATGGAATGCTGAAGTAGATCAGTTCCGCTTTCATTGCTCTTTGAAGGAGGGGCAACCGCTGTTTTTGGCCCTCATGGAGTAGTTTTTCAGTTCTTTTTCTGGGGTTAGGAATGTAATTTGATACATAGATGTTGCAACTCTAAGTTATGGGTTGTGCATGAGCTATCGAGTAAGAGGCATTTGAGCTTGATCACACATCTGAATCACTTAACTCAGGTTCTTTGCAGGCACTTATACAGGTGAGCATGCTTTCTAACTGCAGAGCAAAGCTTGGTTTCTCTACTTATAAGTGGAGAAAATCAATGGCTTCCCCCTTTCCTCTCCTTCACATGCTTGCATTCAGACTAGGAAAGTCTCTAGTTATATCATGCAGCTCGACAATGTCGTGTCCGTGACAAGGTTTCGATACCATTGTGGCCTATAATCTGCATTCTATATGTTAGCGTAATGGTGAGTTGATGATCCTTTAGCTAATTAGAAGTTACAGAACCAAGGTCTTAGCTCCACATCGTATACTACATTGGACAGAAAACCCAAATGCGTTCTGTGGTAGGCTCGTTGTTTCTTCTGGTTTGATGCTTCTTTTGCCTTTTCTTTTTGTGGCAATAGTAGTGCACAATTCTTCCTATGGCTTAGGGGTGAGCCAAAGAACCGAACCGGACTGGGAACCGGTCCGATTCCTAAAAATTGAAATCGGTGAATGTCAGTCCGATTCTCGGTTCCAGGTGTGTTCCCACCCGGACAAGACTATATATTTTCATTTTTATTTTTACAAAAATACTAACAGCTGCGAGCACTCTCACGCCTAATTCACACTTCATTAAAGAAAACAAATAAGAGAGATCAAATGGTAGTATTTATAAAGTAGAGGGATTTGTTTTTGGATTTTTCTTCTATGGAGACATGACAATTTATAAAATCATCGCATACTTGTAAATGCGAATCTATTTTCATATGTGTTTTGAAGCATCCTAATATGTGCATGGTGATGTAGTTGTAATTTCACATACAATGCACATATCAATGCTAGCAGAGGTGATATTTTATATCATTTATGTAGAAAAAAAAAATTAACACGGCCAGTTCCTGGACCCACCCAAGAATCGACCGTCGGTCCTTCTGGTACAGTTCTCGGTTCAAGTGTGGGAATTGGCCCACTTTGGAATCGATCACCCCTACCATAGCTTACATAGAAAAGCCAGAGCTTTTAATAAGTATGGCCTCACTCCATCATTTAATATTCCTATGTTTAAAGTCCTTGACTGTGTAGTTGCATCTTTGGCGATTTAATTGATGGAACCTAGGAAAGAGGACATTGAATTGAGATTAGAGCAAAATGAACAAGTGAATTATCATGAATAAGTAAGAGATCATACTAAAGTTGAAACCGAAAAGTCTCTAACTCGTCGACAATGACAAATGGAGCTTCGAAGTTTATCATTCCAAGAGTAAAATGCATGTAAGGCGCAATTGTCGTGATTCAAGCTTGGAGCAGGATGAAAATATTGGATTACCGAAATGAAGTATGAAAGATCATACTAATGAAACTCGAACCCATATGAGGCTTTTCTTTCGGGTTATTTGCCTGTCATTAAAACATAGAATGTGTAATGTGATTAAAGTGTTTTGCATATCGCCGTTGCCAAGATAGGTTAAAAAAAATTCACGCTTACATCTATCATAGGCATTAGACTTTTCTCAGCATCTCTCAGGATCCATCTCTTTAGCATTCTAGAGCGTACCTGGATTGTCTTGCTCTGCATTTTTTTTTTTCAAGTTATACTCATCCAATAGTGGACCCAAAACAGTCAACAAATTCTTAATTAATAAAGGCCTCTTTCTATTTGTTAATAGTCAGGACTTAAACTGCAAGCAATGACATGATTAATTTTTTGTTAAAATTTCGGTTTCTTGCTTTGAGAATTAAAAGAAAATTCAAATTTAGGGACAAAAGATTATGAAATTTAGGGAGAAACGTATGGGACATTTTTTTTTTGCAATAGATTCTAGGTCAGATATATAATTTAAAAAACCTTCTGATCAATGAAATTATTTGAGAAGTTCATGTCATCATGGGAGTTGATTGGCAAAAACATCAGATGTAGGGGGGCCTAATTGAACTAATTCAAATGGGGGAAAGAGTAAACACTCGAGCCAAGGAAATCTCGTCGGTCGAGTCTAGTCAACTTGTCGAGGAGTCAGCTCCTTCCAATAAAGCAGATCTCGGGGAGCCATCTTCTGATTTGGAAGTGAACTCGTTGACTCCAGCGTGGATTGATTTGCAAGCTGTTGTGGCTTCACCATCAGACGATCGCCATTCATCGCCTAACATGCAATTCATTCATCTCTCTCTCTCTCTCTGACCCATGTTTCGAGTCCAAGAGTTTCTGCACGGAAAGAGACTGCCAACCTTAGCTTTTGTGGTCTGCGTGTGTTCCATGGCTTGTCATGTTTTTGGCTACCACACATTTGAACTATTTCCGGTCAACAGATCGAACCTCGATCCTGTCGGGTTCTCAACTACCAGACGGCAATGCGGCTTTTGATATCGAACGCCCTTTTGGAACCGACATGCTAGGCTTTTTCGCATTCATATTTCACGTTGTCCAAATAATATGGCGGGATGTGTTATCTGCCCATACGATCCTCCTTTCACCTTCCCTCCATGTCCGAAGACTCGAATTCGGAAAGTTTGCCCAATGCTTAGCTGATTTTCTTGAAGTTGCATTGTCATTTGTTGGCCTTCTGGATATTGCTCTTATGCAACCGAAGAGATAGTCTGAATGCTTTTTCTTTTCTCAGGATGATCTAAACGAGGGCAACTAGGGAAATGGAAAAGATATCGAGAATTCGGAAAAACACGCGCTAAAAGTCTTGATAAGACAAAATGTTATCAAACTACATCATCACTCGTCCCCTCACTTCTTGGTGGAAAATGGCCTCGCCCACCTTTTAACTCGATGAAGAAACGTTCGTTAGAAAAGCTGCCTTTTCCTAGGAAAGATTGTAGCAACTGCTTCTGTCAAACGGCATTTTGTCGCAGAATGCATTGACAACTAAAGAGCTATTGTCCCTTGTGTGACCACCCAGTAAGTTTGGACCTTGTACCGTGGGAATGAAAGATTGATCCGCAGCTCTCACTCATATAATCTAATTGGACCGCCTTTCATAGGGCTGTGGATCGAATGTACCCGGTTTATACATAAGGATGGTTTTCGACCATGGCCGAAAAATCAGCCCTAGAAGTAGCATTGAGAGTAGTGCATCACCTATTTCTCATTCTCGTTGGGCACTATGTTTAATGGGGGCAAGGTGTTGTTTTGACCCAAAAAAAAACTTTATAATATACTTTTTGGGCCTTATACCCAAAAAAAATTCAACTTTAGCTCTTGTCTCAATTCTACTTTTTGTTTCATAAAAAACTTACAACTTTAGGTCTAGTCCCGATTTTAAACTTTTTTTGTCTCATAAAAAACTCTCAACTTTAAGTTATGTCTCAATTCTGACCTAAATTTTTTTGATCTGGGCATTGTAATCCAATTAGAAGACCTAAACATTCATGATGCAGCTTGGGAACGGTCAAAGGGGCATCAAGGATTGAAACAACTTAAATATCCATCTCTGGGAAGAATTTGTTCCTGTTCTGCTTTGAAAGAAGAGATCATTGCACGTGGACAAATCTCTATCATCATGTCATGAGGGACCAGACTGCAAAGTTAGGACGCTGGGCTTTCCAGTTGGACTAATAGTTCAGTGATGTGAATCGATTGTTTTCTGGTCTTTGTATTCTTAAATAAGTTATGGAGGCAGAGCCGTGCAGTGGTAGTAGATCAGTAGCGGACAAGAAGAGAAAAAGGAAGAGGGGAGAAGAGTAATAGAAATGGTTCGGATCTTCCAGAGAAAAATTCCTCCTCAGCCCTGGAGAATTCCAAGGCTCGGCTATGCAATGAATTGAATCCTTTACCTGCAAAGAGAAAGAAGGATAGGAAAAAGTTGTCGAAGCGTAGGAAAGAATAGGCAAAAGCCCAGGAAAATGTCTCTGGGAAGAGCGATATGCTTGGTGAAATCCCAAATAGTGTTTCACAAGTCTCTGAATTGGATGAAAATACTCTGAAGGAATTCCCCTTAACCTGCGGTAAGCAAAGTAACATCGAGAAGAATTTGTGTTCATTAGAAAAAGAAGATGTACATGGAGAAACTCATACCCTTTTGAGTGATTTCTGCAATATGAGTACCTCTTCAAAGAAGAAAAAGTACAAAAGACTCAAAACCTGTCGGAGGAAAGAATCATCATCAAGGTTAACAACAGGAACTGCGGATCGTTCTGAGGACCACGTTCATAAAGAGATTTCCTTTCGTTCTGATGAAGCTCATATCTCTCATCTTTCAGATAGTAAACCAGAACAAGTAGAAGAAAAAATACAAGTTATATTAGCACAGGCTTCCATAGGAACTTCGAAAGCAGAAGCCTCTGTTCATGATCCAGAGCAGAGGCTTGATCTTCCAGAAAGACCTAGGACTGTCAAGCTGCATAGTGCAGAAGATGGTTCTGCTGAAGTTGTTCTAGTTGAAAGTACAGCTGTGACCGAGGCTACAGAAAACAAGAATGCTGAAAAGCTTTTCTAGGTTCAGACAGCAGAAGAGCATGTGTCTCGTGTTGATAAAGAAATTGAAGCTGCATCCAATCGCAATGGATAAGCTTCAGTTGATTCTGGGTTTGTTTCTTGTTGTGAGCACTCAATCGGGAAAAGGTGTCAAGGTAAATAGGCAGATTGATGAAGTAAATCCTTCGTCAGAATTGTTGGTGTTTGAAGATGATTATTGAATTAGATGTTGATATCAACAAAGGAAGCGTGCCTTTGCAAACTCCGGATATATCGTCAGAGAGGACTAGTGTAGAACCTTCTAGAAAGAAGCTTCTTATGCTTGATCTGAATGGACTCTTGGCAGATATAATTCCATATGTTGGCTACGGATGTAAACCGGACTTAATTGCATCAAGAAAAGCAGGTAAAGAGTTGAGAATTAGCAAAAGGTTTTGATTTTTCTTATATAATCTAAGAGCAAGTTCTAACTCATCGTTCACTATTCTTGCGGTATTCAGAAGGCCCTTTGTTGATGATTTTTTTTTACAGTTTTGCTTTGAGAAATTCGCTGTTGGGGTTTGGTCTTCAAGGACAAAAAGTATGTTGTTCGGTCTATGACCTGCAGTCTCCTCGTTCTTGTAATTCCTTTAGCACCATCACAAGGCTCTTCTCTGATGCTTAATGGACCTAAGAGCCTGAGTGTAGGATCTGCCTCTTTAATTTCAGCCAAAGACAGTAGGAAAGTAAGCCATGTTCGCTTCTGTTACAGAATTCTGTGGCCTCCTGTTCTTCAGATGGAATGAATGTCTAGTATCCATTCTCCAACTGATTATATTCTCTCGATGTTTCAAGTTGTCCATTTTATCCTGCGATTATATACTTTGTCGAGTAGTAAATTAGATGAATTAAGTTTTCTCTTTTGACTTTGTGATTGCATCGCTCCCTCCCGAGAATATGTAGGTATATATCCTAGGAAGCGAGTCGCATTTCGCCCTGTTTGTTTGAACTTTATGGTATTTTTGGTCTTCAACATTAATAAGAATCTGTAACATCATCCCTGGTTAAGTTGGAAATTGACTTTGTTACCCATGATGTGTCCCCTTTCCCCTTTTGTAGAGTTTCCTTTAGATCCTTGGCTTAAGTTGCATAATTACATTAAGGTTTTGCTTATGATGCCTAATTAGTAAAAAAGTACACGCTTAAACTACCGCGAGTGACCGTTTCTGTAGCAGATGTTGGTGTCCAGTTAAAAAGTAAATGTCTCAACCTTTATGCATCTTGGTGATTATAACATCATATCATCTTTCTATGTTCATTTTATTGCAGTCTTTTTTATTCATTATATTCTAGTTTATTGCAGTCAAATCGTAATAGAAATTGATGTGGTACAGGAGGATCAGTCTCACTGTACTATAACAAAGTTGCACCTTCAGTTTGAGCTTCTTTTGTATTTTGGAAGAATAGCATCAAATTCTCCTCTCTTCAAGCCCATGGATGCACACGATATTTCCCCGACTTTGAGATGCAAACAGATTTGCAACGTCCCGGGGAAGGATAGAAAATCAAGGGACGGTTTTGCACCCAGCCTTTGATTTTTGCATGAAGAACAATCCCTTGTCAATAACGTGTGGTCAATTTGATATGAGCTATTTACTCGACGATTTTATGTTGTTTGACCTTATGCATGTTTCTCCCGCCATCACGGCCGGGCCACGAGGAGAAGGCCATTCCCTTCACCCGCGCCAACTAGTAATTAGTCGATATAGGTGGGCAGGCACCGCAATGTACCTAAAATGGTGTCTGAAACTAGACAGCAGAAACAATCCTTTTCTTAATCCCCAAATCAGATGGTTTATCAGAGATAAATCCATAGGATTGCGATTGTCTATTTGTGACTTGCTTGCTGAAACCAGATAAAACTTTACATCCAAGATTAAATGACATTAAGAAGAAAGGATCTCCCAAAAAATGTAGAAGCACTTCTTGGAACATACTTTGGCACCGAGAATCGAAAAATCTCGATCCTTGTTCAAGGGTTGGACAAGCATTAAACCAGATGATGCAGCCCATCAGTCTGTATATGGAAGTTGCGCTTGCATGTGGTGGCGATGGCTAGATCTACTTGATTGAAAGCGCACCCAATGGACGAGCTGTGATTGCACCTCTGGTGCCTTACACGCCAACGGAGAGCCCGTGATTGCACCGCTGGTGCTATATGTGCCGACTAACGCTTCAACAACATCGGTCATCACGTAGTAACAATCGGTTAGAATTATCTCCTGGAACGGTTCAGTTTTGTAGATCATGACAGAAGCCACTACAATGTGCCTGTAAAAAGAGACAGGAATCTCATTCAATGTCTGCTAGACCAAATAAAATCCAAAATTTTTGGCCTAGACCGCCTGAACTCGGAAGACCTACTAGGGGGGGTCCTAATACATGTGCAGACTTCAAAGAATCAAGACAGTCTCTTCACTATACTGAGACAGCTAAAACTCCATCACAGTTGAACTGAGGTTGAGCAGCGGCACCAACGCGCTTGGATCGAACTTCCGAGCAAAGAGGTAACAAAGCGACGTCTTTCCTGAATTATACGAGCAGCGCGTATCATTGTTTCTAATAGAGCGAATAAAATCTTCCGTTATGTTAGATTCCCTAAAAGTAGCAGGGTGTGGCCCGCCCAGAGACCAATCGACCCAAGTGACGCTCCTGTTCGAGTTCTTCGATCCATGGAACATGTTGAGATACGTTGGGATGTAATGCTCATCTGGGTAACAAGCGGGCTTGCAGTACTTCTTGAAGAGGGAGTAGTACTTGGTGTCGGATACTATATAAGCCGCCAAGTAGCGAGTCATCTCGAACCACTGAGACCCTTTCCTCCACTGGTGCAGCCTAATGTAAGGAAGCATATTGCGGCTGTAACGACCGCGTCCATAGCGAGATGGATCATCATACGACTCCACGAAGCTGTGGTCTGAACCGGTGAGATACTTGTACACCGTGGGGAAGTTGTAGACCGGAATGCAGCTCTCGGAAAGCAGAACAAACCGCTCATTCGAGAAGTCGAGCAGGGCATTTGCCAGGAGTCGCTTCTCTGCATCAACAAGTTGTACCGTTCCCCACGCAACTTTCTGGAAAAAGGATTCATGATACAGCGGTCAATAGATAAATTGCTTAAGATCATCGCTCAAAACCACAATTCCTTCATGTGGTCATGTTTATCTTTGCTTGTATAGAATCATCAATCAAAGTTTGAGATCAATACAAGACCATAAAAGCATGAAAATCTGTTGCCCAGTTACCTGACTCGGGATCTGCCGTCCATAGAATGGAGAAGTGCTCGACACATTGAACTCGTACCCGGGAAGCGCGTGCACATAGATTGTATAGAGATGCCTCTCTTGGCCATCGAAGAATTTCTCCCACAACGGCAGCATCGGCAACGGCCCTCTCGTCAGAAACATGAAAGCCACCTTAGGCACTCTAGTGAAAGGGTAGTCCCGCTTCCTTGGGACCATCGACGCCCTCCACAAGAGCTCGATGTCCGACATGCTGTGAGTCGAGTTCCTAGGATACAAGAAAGTTGCCATGCTTAAACAATCCACCTTCTCACACGGGGTGCAGTTCTTCTCGGGACTGGCCATCGAAGCCGAGACGTGGTTGGTAGAGAAGAACAGTTCTGTCTGAGAAGCGAAATAGTTATTCATGTGGGAGCTCGTCGTGAGGCCGATTATAATGCCCGCGACGAAAATGACCAGAGACGACAGGATCTGCACGAGTTTCAGCAATCCTGTGTGCTTTTCGGCATCTTCTTTCTCTCCCCTGCTTCTAGCCATAATCTTTCTATTCATTCCAGATTCCAACAAACACCAGGATGATCTTTTCCATCCAAACCTATCAAAGACCTTCCTCAATTGCCTAATGAAGTGACCCGATTCAAAGCTAACACTCAAAGAATCTGATTTGCATTGCCCCGGCCGCGAATTCAGCGCGGATCTTCAAACATATTAGCTCGAGGATCCAATTGGCCGTGCGAAAGCCATGATCAAAACGCACACTCTTCACTTAAGAATGCCTACTTACGAGAGATGATCAAACAGCGATCTTCAAAAGGAAAACGAAGGGACGTGTATCGAGACTAGACCTCCATTCCTCCATTCAAGATGCACTCGACTCGAGAACCTTAAGAGGAGGAACTCTCAGAGAGATCACCCGAGACCCAGTTACCGCGAAAGGAGACCCCCGGCGATGGCGTCGAAGTCGAAGAAGGCGGTAGAGAGATCTCGAGGCTCGTTGATGGCACGGCTGGGGAAGAGGGTTAATCTTGGACGAGGCGATAGGGGGAGAGCAAGATGATGAATTGAACGCGGGGCGATGGGAGTCACGTCGCCGCGCGCGTTCACGCTCGTGAATCCACGAGAGAGCGTTTGGCTAGAGATTCGAACGTGTTTCGGAGCGCAATAAATCTATATCGCGGCTTTTCTTGAACAGGGCAAGATCATGAGAGTCACGTCGTCGCGTTTGCACTCGGGAATGCATGAGGGAGAGAGAGAGAGAGAGAGAGAGAAGTTGGTGGGTCAGATTTGAACGTGGACAGTGAATATTTGGAGTGCAACAAATCTCTGGCGGTTTTCTTGGGATTTGCCCTCTCTCTCTCTCTCTCTCTCGCTCGTCTTCTTGATGGAGTTTAATGTACATGTTTTGTTTATTAATCTACTTCCTAAGAAGAGAGCATATTCATATTTGTGAGGAGAAAAAGGCGAAAATCGAAACGAGGAACCAGTATTGAACGGGTCGGTGTTCGATTTTTTAATTTTACATCTGTCTCCCTCGCTTGTAACATTCAAATCCCGCTCTAAATGAACGTGTGATTGGAAAAAATATTATTGCTGACTGAAGTACAGTTGATTTCCTTTGAGTAATTTGATTTATTCCAGTAGAATGATTGCCCTTAATAAATGATTTACTTAGTTTGGGGATGATTTTAATGAATTATTGCTAATATATAGTAGGACTTATTTAATTGTTGTGAGGATATTAAACGGAATGACTCCCTTAACTTTAATATTAAAAATATATTATTATTTAATTCAAACGTGCAAATACAATTTAGGTAAAAAAAAAATTATCATTTATACTTAACATTATGGCTGTTTTTGCCCTAATATTAATGTTAGGCCTTCATCAAGTATGATACTTCTACGAAACTATAAAATAAATTATAAGAAATCTTATCTTTTCCTCTCACATCACATCACATCTCATATTAATGGATTACAAATGATTCAAAAATATGTATATAGACATGACCGTGCAAAGCACGGGCTAAGTAATAATGCTATCGAGGTCATTTGAGAAAACCGCATCGGCTACATTTGGTACCATATAATTTTCATCCTGCATATTACCATTTACCATTAAATGCTCTGATTGGGACACTAATTATCGCTACATTAGGTAGAAATTGGGAAAGGAAAATTTGGATTTTTTTTTTCTGGAATTTTCAAGAGAAGGAAAAAGGGAGAAAATTCTAAAATAAGAGGCATTTCCTACTCATTTTCTTTTTCACACATCGCTCGCACGCATAAAATAAAATAAACAAATGGGAGGAACGAAGAATAGGAGAATTTTTTTAAATTTTTTTCTCAATCCTCGCTCCTAGTTTCGTCCGTCCCCTTTCACTCCTTTCCCAAACCAAGCGATTGTTTGAAAAAGAAAAATAAAATTAGAAAAATGTGTGGCCAAATCGCGTAATTATTTGAAACTGTGGGGACGAAATGGCAAAACTCCAAAATCTTTTAATTTCGTCAGATCGCTAGTGCCTGCGTCCCTCTGAGAGAGAGAGAGAGAGAGAGAGAGATTGCATTGCGCATTTCTGTTCTTCGCCTCGAGTTTGAAATTCCTGATCTCCGGGATCCATTCTTCCGGCTCGCGCTCTCCGATTCTCTCCCAATCTCCGTTCGCGAGCGCGGCGGCGGCGAACTCCTTTGAATCTGCTCCGGCTTCTCGCCGGAACCCTACGGCCGCTTCCGTAGATCTTCGCATCTGATTCAGATCGATCGATCGGCCGGCTTTCATAGTTCATGATCCGATCGCCTCCCCTGGCGAGAAATCACGTTCGATCCTGCTTCGTCGCGTGCGTGCTGCCCGATCGGAGTTGAACATGGAGGCGATCGATGAGTTGGTTCAGCTCTCGGACTCGATTCGGCAGGCATCCGCGCTTCTCGCCGATGAAGACATCGACGAGAGCTCCTCGTCGTCCTCGTCGTCTAAGCTCACCGTCACTTTTCTCAATGTCGTCGCTCTTGGCAACATCGTAAGTCCACGGTCACTTGAGTATGGAAACGTGTAATGTACCTGCTGTTTTGGATATTGATGTCTGGATCTCCGCGATTGTCTGTGGATGCGTTAGATGAAGCGTGGGTTTGGTTTGGCCTACTCTCTTTTTTCCCCTTTCGTGAGAAACGCGAGATGTAACTGCGTTTTCAGCTTCTGAGAAATGGGATGATGGAAAACCTCTGAGATTGGTAAAAACGCTCCGGCTGATTAGGCTTCGGAGACGCTGATCTGAGCTGAATTTTTGTTCATTCTGCTGAAAAATGGTGGAGTGTGTGAGTATTGGCGCTTTTTTAGTTGGCAACGTTAGGACTATTGGTTCATTCTTACTGTACGAGGAAGATGTACTTCCTGTGTTCTTTCTTAAGGAATTACTGGCACAAGCAAACTATTGGTTAGAGAGACAAAACATTTTAGACCCCGATCAATTAGCAGCAATTTTGTTCATCAGCTCCTTTTGTTTTACTATGATGATTATGCCATGTCCCTACGGTTCTAGTCATGTAAACCTCTTCATAGAATTGGAAGGAGATGCTGTTAGAAATTAGTAGTTCGCTTGTATTATTTACTACGCACAAGTTTAACAGCCTCTAGGTTTGTAAACTATGGGGGTACACTTTGAAAGACATGCAAAATTGGATTTGAAATTTTGAATAGATCCTTTTCGCTGTAGGACTGAAAAATCAGTAAATGAATGCATTACGGTTAATTGAACACTAGTTTAGGGGTATTGTGTGCCTTCTCTACCTTGTATGGTGGATCTTGATCCGTTTAATGTGTGCTATATCTCCCCAAAGAATTGTACAGGTTTTCCAATTTTAACTAGACTTATCCACAGAATTTGCTTTTATATCATTCTCTAGATGCTGACACATGGTTCCTTAATACATCCATATGCTTGTTTCCTTCTTTTAGGAGGCTATTCAAATAAGACTACTCGAAATCTAACTTCATGGTTAAAAGATGTCAAGCCAAGTGGAAATAAAATGGATAGGACTAATGTCAAATCTAGATGTTAAGTATCTCTTACCCCAGATCCAGAGAGTTATGGACACCTTTGTTATAGGATGTACCTGCCTACATAGAATGGATACTTAGTTTAAGATATCTGGTAAACGTGTGGCTTTTCTTTTCATGTCTATTAATTGATATATATTCTTACGCAACTTTCTTCTCGTTAAACCTGATCAGGGTGCTGGAAAATCTGCTGTCTTAAACAGTCTCATTGGCCATGCTGTCCTGGTGAGTGGTTGTTTGTTTAATCTTTTGCCTCATGTGGGTGCTTCGCATTTGCTTCCCAAATCTTGTTAATGTTCAATCATTTTTGGATAGCCAACTGGTGAAGGTGGAGCTACTCGGGCTCCAATATGCATTGACTTGAATAGGGACGGTTCTTTAAGCAGCAAGTCGATTGTTTTGCAAATTGACAACAAATCTCAACAAGTTTCTGCAAGTAAGGTCCTTACTGGGAAGCGCTATTCAATTACTTTGTATTGCCCTAGCATAGATGCTTGTTAGTAATGGTATTAATGCATAAAACTATAGTTTCGTGTGTATGTGATTGCATGCCATATTTGAATTTCCTCACATTCCTTGTGTTTGGGACATCATAGGTGCTCTTCGCCACTCTCTACAAGATAGACTAAGCAAGGCTTCATCAGGAAGAAGTCGGGATGAAATATACTTGAAACTCCGCACTAGCACAGGTAATTTCTTGCTTGAAGTTGTTTCTGCGCGATGGTTAAATGGACCTTTCAAGTCATGTTGCTTAATCGATTGAGAAAATCATAACCAGATTGCCACATATTTTCCTATATTTGGATGAGTTTATTCTGTTTTAAAGTACCTATCGGATTTTAATAGCTAGGTTTTGCACATCCTATACCCCACTCATTGATATGTCATCACATAGAATGTGTAGCTAGGAGTTGACATGTGCATCAACTTCAGACACCGCCAAGGTGGCTGACTTGCCAAATGGTTCAGCTACATGGTGATTTGTCGGCGTTAAGGTCAATTTTATTTTCTTTGATACATGGTATTAGGCACAGGGGCTGATATGAAGACCCATCTTTTTCTTTTATTTGCTGGTAGTTTTTTTGGGGACTTATCTCAAAATAATAAGCACAAACAATGGAATCTTGTGACTAGCCTAGCAATTATCACTAGATTGGATTTCTCATGCAGTCATGATGATTTGTATCCCTTCGTAACAATTCTTTCCCTTCTTTTCTCATTATTTTCAGCTCCACCTTTAAAGCTCATTGATTTACCTGGATTGGATCAAAGAGTCATGGATGATTCGGTGGTGAGGAACGAAAACTTTTCTCCAACATGGCTTAAATTAGAAAGTTAATGTGTGCTGCTCCATCCTTTTAACCATTGTTGCATCATGTGCTTCTCAGTTGATTGTTTAGGTGTATATATTTTTCTTGAAGGAAAGCTTACTCTTTGGCTGTTTATCTTGACTACTGGCTTTCTAATTCCACTTGTCTTGCTTTTCCAGATCAGCGAGTATGTTCAGCATAATGATGCTATTTTACTGGTTATAGTACCTGCTACTCAGGTGCTGGAAATTTCATCATCGCGAGCCCTCAAAGCTGCAAAAGAATATGATGCAGAAAGTGGGTTATTCCAAAGCTTTACCTATTAGGATTACTTTCTGTAAGGGATAGTTAGCAGTAACTTCTCGGAAATTGTCATCTTTCCATGAAGGAATTTATGTGATTCTATTTTATCTGTGTTGCATTTACCCCCATGATAGTTATGGTTATTCCAAGTTTTGCTTCTCCTGCAGGTACTAGGACCATAGGTGTCATTAGCAAAATTGATCAAGCAGCTTCTGATTCAAGAGCTCTTGCAGCTGTTCAGGCTCTCCTCTTGAATAAGGGACCCCCGAGGACAGCAGACATTCCATGGGTTGCTTTAATAGGTCAATCAGTTTCCATTGCTTCTGCTCAATCTGGAGGGGTGGGTTCTGAGAATTCACTGGAAACTGCTTGGAGAGCTGAGAGTGAAAGTCTTAAATCCATTTTAACTGGGGTCCCCCAGAGCAAACTTGGTAGAGTAGCTTTGGTTGATGCTCTTGCTGGTCAGATTCGTAATCGTATGAAACTCAGGGTTCCAAATCTACTCTCTGGGTAACTTTATTTCCTTTTTTGGGATCTTCCTGTGCATCGTTTCTTGCATCACATCTTTTCTTCTGCAAAGCTTTTTATTTGTTAGTAGTGCAAAATGTATGGTTGGACATTTGACTTCCAGTTGAATATCGTTATACTGTGGCAATAAAGATCGAGGTCCGCATAATCTGTTTGGTGATGCTATGCTCGATGTGGGATCTTGCAGATTCTGAAATATATACATTATGTTCTACTAGTGCTGAAAGCCAATAATTTGCTTTTTCAGTCTTTTTCGGGTAGACTTTGAATTACTGTTATATTCTATGCACCCAGAAATAAAGATCACCATATTGAATGTTCATGTCTTGTAGGAAATTTATGATCTTTTTTCCCTGGGGTAGACTCTTGACTTTATTTCTGAAACTTTGTACATCTTATTACTATTTAGTGGTGAATATGGGCATTGTCTCACATACTTCCCTTGGTGCCAGCTCAATGTATGTGCTAGACTTAAACTGATTGGCCTAGAAGACAATATATTACATAATAGAATGTTCTCTTTGTTTGCAATTCTGGCTCACGAGTTCCTTTGTCTTTGCCTCCAGTTGTTTTTACAACTTTATGTCTAAAGTTGTGTGTTTTGATAGGAATTATGATTACCCACATAACCATTGTTTGTTTCCCAATCCATTCACCATCAATTTGTTAATTTATTAAATTTTAACATTACCGACATATCGCAGGCTTCAAGGTAAGTCTCAGATTGTTCAGGACGAGTTAGTGAGGCTTGGTGAGCAGATGGTTAATAGTCCTGAAGGTACAAGAGCCTTAGCTTTGGAGCTGTGCCGTGAATTTGAGGACAAGTTTCTCCTGCACATTACGGGTGGTGAAGTAAGCAACTGTATTTTGTTAATTTTAGAGAATATTTATGTTGTCTCTCTTAGCTCCCGGAAATGTAAGTGTTATATAGACTTTTCCGACATATGGGGTATGAAGAACTAAAATGAGGTGGAAATGTTGTGGAGGGAGGAAGGAGTGAAATAAAATGGGTGTTCAAATTCCACTCTTGCTTGTGATAGGAGAATATGATGTGGAAATTCAAAAGAATGACGAATGTCTAATATGTTCGCTAAAAAAAAGTAGGAAAGCGAGAAAGGTAAGGCTATACTAGGAAATAAAAATACCTATACAGGTAGAGGAATTGGCATTCTTCCTTTTTGCTCTCATGAGCTTCTACCAACCACAAGTAGAAGAATGAGAGTTGAAAGTGTTACTTTATTTTGCCCCCATTGCCATGCATGAGCTCTGAAACAATATCCCACATCATTTGCTTATGGGGTTTCAATGGTCCTTATGTTCATGCAGTCTCCTTTCATGTGTTAGTTTAAACTTTTGAATAGGATATTCTAACATGGTATTAGAGCCAGTTTCGCTCCACTTTTTTTTCTCGTGTGAGGCTCTCCATTAGTCAATTCCACATGACATGCTCTGCCCTGTTTACTTGTGAAAGGGAATGTTAAAATATCCCACAACACTTGCCTATGGGTTTCCAATGGGCCTTAAATTCATATGGTCTCCTTTTAGCTTGAGCTTTTGGTTGGACATTTTAACAAGCTAGAACCAATCACATAGAGTAGAACGAGAGCCAAAATTGTGATTCCCTTCTAGCTGTGTGTTAGCCTGCTTCTCATCTTACTTACATATCTTGGGTTTACACTGATAATCTGTCTGTGAGCTGATTATGAAAATTGGAATAAGTGCTAACTAAGATGCCATTGTTTACTTCACCCTTTCCAAATGGCTAGACAAAATTTTCCCTACTTACAATCAATTAATAATTTTTTATGTGCTGTTATAAATTTTGTTGATAAACAAATTATAGTTCATTTTTAATGTGGCTGATTTCAATGTTACTTGTGCACTCATTGTCATTCAAACTTAATTGATGAATGAGATTAAAATTGTTTTGAATCATCAATAAAGAGTAGGCGAACTTCTTAGTGGGATTTAGCATGTGGATTCGGCTGCCAGCCTGCCAACATAGAAAAGAAATTTGGGCAGCAATACATGACATACAATCTAGACCGGAAAATAATAATGCTTTAACTAGTTTGGGAGTGATTATATGCAGCGCACTGCTAAGTTCCATCATATTGTTTTTATGATAGGTAAGAAAGATTTTTCTATCAGAAATGTACAGGAAAGAAAGAACTAAAAGCAAAAAACAAAGCGAAAATTACAAGACTATGTGAAGTCAGAACAAGATGTCCAAAGCTGAATAAAAGAGCACAACACTGAAGCAGCCAAAAATTCTAAACCATCAAACAATCTTTTATTGCGTTCCTTGCAATTGCACTACATGAGACAAAGAGGTGCAACATTCCAAGACTTCTTAGAAATAGAGCCTCCTCCATAATCATTCCAATAGCTAAAGAGCTGGATGGCATGACTTGGCATAGCCCATGCCACCTTAGACGAGCTAAGGATATGATTCCAAAGCTTAAGAGCAAAGTCACAATATTACATCCATTCATTTCTTGAAAAAATTTTGCATTTAAGAATTAAATACAATTCATTTTTCATCCAATTTCCAAGGCTGATGTATCAAACCACACTATTTACATTCTTGTCATGAAATGCATTACAATGTCAAATATAATCGACTAATGTTTTTGTGAATGCAAAATATCATTTACAAGTGTTATATGATGGAGCAGTATATTTTTATCAATAAAGTTGGCTTAAATGTTTTAGTGCTGTAAAACATATTAGCTTCTCCAAATTCAATTTTCTGCAAATGTGATGCTCCTCTGTCCATTGACGGTCAGATATGCTCTATGCTAGTATCATTGGACCTAGGGACTTGTGGTATCTGATGAAAAGTAATCAGTGTGGGTGCTTGAGTGACTAACTCTGTTTTGCCTGCCATGTAGTCTTCTCAAATCCTGGTTGGTTGAGATTGAAGAAGAAAAAAGTTTGAAATAAGATTCCATTCGCCTTTTTAAGTTCTAGAGATAACAGTAGCATATGGGATGCAGGGCACGAGAACAACTCGAGCATTATTTCTTCAACTTGATGACATAAATTTTTACAAACCTTCTTTTAACGAAAACGGGAATTATCTTTGCAGGGCAGTGGTTGGAAGATTGTTGCAAGCTTTGAGGGCAATTTTCCTAACCGCATCAAGCAGCTTCCTTTGGATCGGCATTTTGATATTAATAATGTCAAAAGGGTATATCGGTTTTGCTATTTCCTCTCATGATCTCCATACTTCTCTGATTGTTCTGCTGGAATATTTATCTCTGGGCCTTGTGATCATACCAGATTGTGCTAGAGGCAGATGGTTATCAACCTTATCTTATCTCTCCAGAGAAAGGACTAAGATCTCTGATAAAAAGTGTCTTGGAGATGGCAAAAGAGCCATCACGGCTCTGTGTTGATGAGGTAGCTGATTTTAGTTACATTAATTGCCCTGTCATTCTTTGCATGCATTGAGCCTTTTTTACTGCTTCAATAAGTTGCTCTGCTTGCTACTGCTCTATTAAGTTTCTCTTGAAGATTTCTTTCAGATGCAATGCACTGATTTTCCTTTCCTACCCCTTGTCATACCTTGTGTCATCATTTGGCTGAAACAGGTGCACCGTGTCCTGCTGGACATTGTTTCTGCTGCCGCAACTGCTACACCGGGTCTTGGGAGATATCCTCCTTTTAAAAGAGAGGTAATAGTTTTTAGTACTCATAGTCGTTACAGTTTGGACAGTTTCACAGTTTTTTGAATCATTCATTAGGTTGTAGCCATCGCAACTGCTGCGCTCGATACATTTAAAATTGAGGCCAAGAAGATGGTGGTTGCACTTGTTGACATGGAACGTGCATTTGTGCCTCCTCAACACTTCATTAGATTGGTGCAGAGGAGGTATGCTTACCAAGAGGGTGATAATAGATAGTATTATCTTTTATTGCAGCAAATATTAGCTAGATGAGTTGAATTTGATGATCTTGGATATTCATCCCTGTTTTCCTGAGGAAAATTGATCCATTTCACTTGCTTGTCTAGATAGACTTTTACCTTTTGCTTAATCTAAATCTTGCGGTGGCTGCATTTTGTCGTTTTCTTAAGCTGAAACACTTGAAATTTTCAAAACATGCAAACGTTGACTTGTAGATTCGCATATAACTTTTACATAATTTTTTGAAATGAATAAGTTGCTTTTTCCTTTCTAAAAAGCACAAACAAACAGGCCCTTCATGTTTGCATTTCATCAGCTTTACCTGCTGAAGGACTACTGGATTTTGTTTCTTTATATGTAATATGATGTTTATTTTAGTTTTGTCAAATGCAAAATTGATTGTATTATAACTCTGTACTGTCTACTTGAGTTATCTGTTGTTGTGATTATAACTGTAGCATTGCATAATTCTGCTAACTTTTCTTATTTTATTCAAAACTTGTTTTGGGCTGTATCTTCCTGGGGTTTATCAGCGACTGCGTGCACATTTGCCACTACTTGGAAAAGTTTATACCTTTTGCCTGCTGAATATGGACTTAATGCTAGATGGGATGAAGAAAGCATAGATTTTTGGTGACCTATAACTGTATCTTGATGTTTTATTGGTTGGATTATGTATAGTAGGGTATTGACGTACTCCTTAGTCCTTCACGTTGTCTATCTGATCCCCTCAAATTGTCTGAACAGGATGGAAAGGCAGCGTCGTGAAGAAGAGTTAAAGAATAGATCTTCCAAAAGAGCTGGTGATGCAGAGCAATCCACATTGAACAGGGTGTGAACTCTTTTTTTCTCTTCATGAATTAGTGCTTCAATTTATAAAGAAGTTGCTGCTTATCACTACTGTTTTGAATTCTTATTTCAGGCAACTAGTCCCCAAACAGGGGGTCAACAAAGTGGAGGTAGCTTGAAATCCATGAAAGAGAAGACCAATTTGCAAGACAAGGATGGGCAGGAGGGATCTGTACTAAAAACAGCAGGGCCAGATGGAGAAATGACTGCAGGTCTGTGCTGAGTCAGACTAGTTGAGAAAACTTTTTTACACAACAATTTAATTGCATGAGACCGTCATACCTTTTGGCTCATTTTAAATGTCTCTTTATTTTTTAGAATGCTGCTATTGGTTCATCTACCTTTTTTTTGCTGATTGCCTGCTGCATTTAGTGATTCACATGGGCCCTTATCTATTTCAATATGTGAAAGAGCCATAAAATTCTTTTTAATTTTACACTTGCCATACCTTGAAATTTTCTTCTCTTGTACATGTCACTTTTGTGGGAAATGAGGAGAGAATGCTTGTTTAATGGAGCAAATGATGGGCCATATTTTGCGTTTAGTGCACATTTGAACTTTTTTCAAAATCATGGCCACAGTCATCTACACATGTCCTCAGACTGTCATTGGCTTATGATGGCCATGGTTATCTGCAGGCTTTTTATTGAAGAAAAGTGCAAAAACAAATGGATGGAGCAAGAGATGGTTTGTTCTAAATGAGAAAACTGGCAAGGTTAGTAGTGCATGTAATAAATTTATTCCCTGGAGTGTTTCTCTATCTGCAAATTAGTGGGATACCTGTTAATCCATGAATGTACTCAATTAATAGCTGTTTGACATTGTTGAGATACTTGCCACAATAATTAACCCGTAGTGTTTAGTTTATTTGACAGTGTTTAGTTTATTTGACAATTTATTCCCTGGAGTGTTTCTCTATCTGCAAATTAGTGGGATACCTGTTAATCCATGAATGTACTCAATTAATAGCTGTTTGACATTGTTGAGATACTTGCCACAATAATTAACCCGTAGTGTTTAGTTTATTTGACAATTGATGTAGGCATAAATTACTAATGTTCCATGAACCGTATTGCAAATTCTGCTTTAGAAATCTCTGTGTTCGATATTACCTGTTTTTTGGTGGTTGAAGACTACTCTTTTTCTAACAATTTTTGTTATTTCGGAGTCTATTATGACTAGATGACCAATGTGTTTCAATGCTGTATTACTTTGCAGTTTTCATATACCAGGAAGCCAGAAGAACGACTTTTCCGTGGTACCATCATTTTGCAGGTGAGGAATGTTTCAGGTTCTTCGGCTGGATTATTTTAATATGAAATTCCTTGGTTGCTCGCTTATTTTCAATCTGACCAATTGTCTGAAACTTCTATGCAATTTTTATGGGGGGTGCATGTGTGGGTATGCATGCATGTGCATGTTTGATATGTCTGAACAAGCCACCGATTGTGGTGAGTGAAATTTGTAAGAAGTTAATTAAGGGTGCATTGAGAAAAGAGGGAAAGCAGCTGCTGAGTCCCAAGATTTATTCTGTTTCATATTCAAGGAATTGGAGGGAAGTGGGACAACAAATTTGTAATATTCTTGCTTTTGATTTGCCTAATGATGACAAGAACTATATGGGTGGGAGCAAAAGGATACAATTTTTCTTCTGGCCAACCGATTGGTTCAACTAAAGCATTTTTTCTACCTTCACTTCTATTCAAAGTGTAAATAAAACAAGTGTGCTTCTTTTTTTGGTTAAAAGACAAGTGTACTTTGGTCAATCAGCTAACTCTATTTTACCTCCACATCATTTTCCCTTCGGGTGCATCTAAAACAGGTTCTTTCCTTTTTCTTGTTTTTGCTTCTAACTTAAATCGCCACATTACATTGTTAAGCTCTGTTATCAAGACTATATGTTGGAAAAAAAGACAGCATGTAACTGCTTTTTTCTCTTTTTACATAGGTATAACAGCATGTATCTGTTTGACTAGTTATTGAAGAAAGCATGTATCTGTTAGCCTGTGCTTATGCTTACCAATCATCTCTTCAAATTGCCAAATCCTCTGCAACACCATCTGTTGTCCCTTTCATTAGCTACATGGCCATCCCTTATTCCTCTGTTTACTTGTTGTCATTTATTGCTGTCCATTGGATTTGCATCATGACAGTATAAAAGTTCACATTTGTAATACAGTTTACCCCAGCCATGCTACTGGAAGTTCTACTTAGCTTTTTGTTTATTTCTGCATTTTGGTTGTTCAACTGTCGGATGAATTCATCAGGAATGTAACCTTGAAGAAATCTCTGATGATGATGAACCCCCGCCAAAAAGTTCCAAGGATAAAAAATCAAATGGTCCAGAATCTGGAAAAGGACCTGGTCTCGTCTTCAAGATAACTAGCAAGGTTCCTTACAAGACAGTACTGAAAGGTACTTATTCTTTCGTACGTTATGTCTGTTATCTTTAAGATTTCAACTATCCTTTTAAATTGCCAATTGGATGTCCTGCTTTCATGTTGTAGCTCACAGTGCGGTGGTATTGAAGGCTGAGACTATGGCAGAGAAGATTGAGTGGTTGAACAAATTGAGAAATGTTGTCCAGCCTTCTGCTGGAGGTCAAGTGAAGGGAGAATCTGGGCTCCCTCTCCGGCAAAGCCTCTCTGATGGTTCTCTGGTGAGTCATCTAATGGTATTGTTTGGTAACGAATTCTCCTCCCTTTCCCTTCTCCCGCAAGGGGGAAAAAGAAACGACCATCAACCTTTAAAAGGAGAGAGAAAATCAGTTTGGTTGTTTGATTCTTCAGCAATTGCAAGCAAGATCCATTTGTTTCACTTTCGAATCTTCCAACTGTCCAGTGTTCCACGTGTAGGTGTTCTTTGAAGATAAAATATTCCAAAAGCTCAAAAGACCTTGAAATATTCTACTTTTCTTTGTTAAGCCTGCTCCTATCTAAACAAGCGGCTGTATTTCAGGATACCATGGCAAGAAGACCTGCAGATCCGGAGGAAGAACTTCGGTGGATGTCCCAAGAAGTTCGTGGTTATGTCGAAGCAGTTCTCAACAGCCTTGGTGCTAACGTTCCAAAAGTCAGTTTTCATGACGTGGTGCTGTTATTCTTATGTTTGCTGAGACAGTGCCATTGCTTTTAGTTTCACTAGCTTCTTATGTTGCTAAGCAGGCGGTTGTACTTTGCCAAGTAGAGAAAGCCAAAGAGGACATGCTCAATCAATTATACAGTTCGATCAGGTTAGCTTGAACACCACATTGACTGTTTCTGTTTTTGGTGAATCCATTTTTTTTCTTTCGAATATTTCATAGTATATTCATGTTCCTAACTACACAGTGCATATAGAAGGTACTCTAAGCATTCCCTTTCAGAGTGGTGGTTTGTCAAACCACTGCAAGTAGCATCTATTGCATTTGACCATATATTGTTGGAAATGGTTCCCTATACTGAAAACATATATTTGAATAATATTGTGTTCTGTTTTGTAGCCCTACAGTTTCCGATTCTACAACACTATTATGCTTCATATGTAACATTTTTACAAAATTCTATATCCTTAATGAAGGGTTATTCATGAATGATTAGTCATCCTTTCTTGTTTATATTGGATTGTAGTGCTCAAAGCACAGCAAGAATTGAAGAACTGCTTCTAGAGGATCAGAATGTAAAACGAAAGAGGGAAAGATACCAGAAACAGGCCTCCCTCCTGTCGAAACTCACAAGACAACTCAGCATTCACGATAATCGAGCATCTGCTGCCTCCAGCTGGTCTGATAGCAGCAGTGCTGCAGGTAATAGCTAGTGCAGTTTTAAGTTAAATGTGCAGTGCATCTTTAAAATCTGAACAGCTTATAAAGTAGGACATTTGTGCCATGGCAGTATAATTCTTATAAGTTGTGTCTGAAGGTTAAGAAAGCTAATTTCTTGAAGGACTTTTTGTTTCCAATTGATTTCTTGCTGCCAGTATGCCTTGGGCTGCTGCTTATGCTGTAAAGTTTAATGGAGTTTACCCTGTGGGAGATATTCTTTTTTGTTGTTGGTTTATAGTGATAAAATGTTGTGCCCAGTGCATCAAATTTTAAAATTGCTAACTGGCAGTCTCAAGTGCTTTAAATGTCGAAAGTTTCTCGAATCTTATGTTTCTGGAAATGCGAAATTGTGATGTTAGAAATTATAACTGGTAAAAAGCCTCTCCAATTGGCATGAAAATTCAGTTTGGGAATGGGAAAAAATACCCGGTCTTAATTGTGGTTTTGAATGGTGAAAATTTCTTGAATCTGATAATTTCTCCATGTCTTGAAGCACGGCACTGTGATTTTAAAAAAGGTAAGCCTTTTGCAATTTGCATCATAATTCAAATTGGGAAAGGAGAAAACACTAACTGCAGACTAAAGTTCGGTTTAAACTGGTTTCTTGAATCTGAATTTTTGTGTCTCTTGAAAAGCAAATTCGTCATTTTGGAAATCATTGATTGGTAAAATGCTTCCCATGATCCTTGAGTACTTTGTGACATGAACCTCTTCCTCTTCCTATTAGAGATGTTTTCATAGAAGGCCTCTTGATTGATTCATGATTGATACATTTGAGTGTGGCGATTTATTATCAGAGACTTGACTGCAGTGCTTCCTATATTGCACTTATTTCCTGGTAATTGAAAAAAAAAAAAAAGACAGATAAGACAAATCAACATCAGCTGTTGATGTTATCCATATCTAATATTGTGCAGAAAGCAGCCCGAGAAGTAATGGACCCTCATCTGGAGATGACTGGAGGAGCGCTTTCGACGCAGCCGCCAATGGACCCACTGATTCGTCTAGGTTTGGGACAAGCCACAGTCGGCGGAACAGTGACCCTGCTCAAAACGGTGATGCCAGCTCAGCATCTAATCCCGGTGGCCGGCGTACACCAAATCGATTGCCGCCCGCACCCCCGCAGTCGGGTTCAACTTACAGATACTAGATGATTGAAGATCACGATGGATTATGACTCTCAAGGCATTCTTGTTGGGTGGGTATCTTGCTCCTGGTGGTTTGAGTATTTAAATTGAGTCCCATGTCGCTCTATATGCCTTGTAGAGGTGAGAATGAGTATTAGGTGGTGATGTATAAAAGTTACGCAATTAATATCAGAGCCCGCCCATCGGACTGACTGTCATCCGGAGCTTCATTAGTTCCTTTCATTGGAAGGATTGGTTTGTTATTATTATTATTAATTTTTTTTTTTGGGTTAGGGGGGTGGGGCGGGGCGGGGCGGGGCGAGATAGGTTGCAATTTTTGCTCTCAGCGACAAGCTTTTGATGGATTGTATACCATGTTTATTGGTGAAGTGCATTCTTCTCTTCGGGAGTACAGACCTTTTATTCTGAAATATAAGCTTCTGAGTTTCGTTCTAAGTGATACCGAATGAAATTAAACTTTTCTCGTCGCGGCTGACCGAATGTGTCAGTTTCTCTACACATGATTTTCAAAGCCGTTTCGTGATGGAGTTTGATCTTCTAATATGCATGTGACCTCAAACTTTGGAGCATGATTCATGTTGTTTTCCACGTCTGTCTTATTTAAAATTTCGAAAGGTTGTAATATTATTGTTTAACAAAAAATAATTTCTATTGTGCCTTTTTCAGGTTTTCCAATCGAAATGACAACTTTGTCACTTGCTCTATCGGGAAAATAGCAAGATTATTATATATACGAAAGGCATGTTAGAATCTCCCACCCCACTTTCTGGGAACTAAATGCCTTTCTACCTCCACAGCATGTTCGATAGCAATAGCACCGAGCGGCGACATATGTTTTTACATTGACTCTTTGCCAGAACGAAACGGTCAACTAATCGATCTGTACATTAGAAATGATTTCAACCGTTTGCGAAGCAATAGTTCTTCCTTGAGATGCACACATACCACAACCATACATGGGACATTCTACCGCGTGTTTCTACAGTGTGCCTTCTTTAAAGGGTCCTGAATCCTGGATCATCTTCATCACAAGTTTGACCTGCAGATAAGGAAATACTCTCTGATTATACTGACAGGAGATTATCAGGTCGTACGTGGTTTAATGTTACTCTCTTTTCATTAAAGTACCAAGGTGAAATCAATATGAAGTGGCGCAACGGTGTTTACCACTGTACGGGAAGAAGATCTTTTTAGAAAAGCAAACTGAGGTTCTACAACATGGTGTCCAACCTTCCTTTCAGAAATGTAATATGGTGAATGTCACGTGGACTTCCTTCTATATCAACTTTGCTAAAACGCATTGAAAAATGAAGTCCAGTGCAACAGAAAGGAAATAAAAAGGCAAGTGCTCAGCATCGACTGTGACAATCATCTATGATGCAGACAGTTCACTAGAACCATCACAAGAAACATTGGAATCGAAAAAACATTCTTGCATTTGTAGCACATGAGAAAGATCGTATATTAACTGCAACACGATGATAGTGCAATTGATAACTGAGTTGTTCTAGCTTGAAAACTCTTCAGTAGTAATATACCTGAGTTGCCTCGCGCACTACAAATTCGTCTATGGCCTTGCGGAAATCTTCATCCAAAAGGTAGTGGCAGCTATAAGTTGGTACAGGCATATAACCTCGCTGAATTTTGTGCTCACCCTGAGCCCCTGCCTCCACTGTTTTCAAATTAAGCTCAATGGCAGCTTCTATTGCCTGTGATGTAAATTAAAAGGAAATATTCATATTGTCCCAAACACAATAAGTGCATGCTTTCATATCACAAGAACTATTTATCCTCCCATAGCAAATGTGCTTTAAGCTAACTTCCTTCTTCCTCTTCTTTTGTTTTTGTAACTCCTCCGCAAATTCCTTGGGAAATTTTTTATTAGCATGTAACGACTATTACAATGTAGAGAAAAGCTTTGTCAGCGCCATGCCTTTACAGCAGCACTCTTGCAGAATGTCCTTATTTAGAGCAGAAGAAGATAATCAATCATGGTAGTAGGCATGGACAATGACAGTTCCCCAATGCTGCTGTATCTGTCACATAGACCCACAAATAATCATCGCCTAATGCTGCGTTTGTTCTACAATAAAATAGGTCCTCAATTCTTCAAAGAATAAAAACCAAATGTCTGATATTTTCTTCATGATTGGAAATTAAAGACCTAGTCCTTGTGCATCTCATATTACACACTGTAGTATTCCTACATAAGGGAAAATTTAGATAATTCTAGAGAACTGGCTGCCCCCTCTTCCTCTAACTAGCTTGCGCTTACATTAGATATCTTGTTCACGCTTTTACTATACTGAATTCTCAAGGTACACATGGGTTAGCAAATCCATATCATGGACTTTAAGTCCATTAGTTCATCCTAGTCAAAATAAGGTTAAATGAATCTCACTTTTTAAAATAGGGCATTAAGCACCCAAGAAAGAACTTCCTATTACAAGTGTATATTGCACATCCAGGAGTTTTTCCAGTTTTGTATGTTAGATAGACCCAAACCTGGTAATAACAAGCTTCAAAATGTAAGCTGGGATAATAGGCTTTGGAATGACATCCCCAGAGGCGTCCATATATGGTATCTCCACCTATAAGATTAAGTGCTCCTGCAACAAGTTCATCCCCTTCTTCAGCTACAACCAGTAACACTTGATCTCCCATTTTCGATCCCATGTTATGAAAAAACTCTCTCGTCAAATAAGGGCTTCCCCACCTAATTAAACATAAGCAACAAGACAACATCTACTTATGCTTCATATACATATGAAGATGTCTTCGAATATACATAACAAGCAGGCAAAACAATTTAGAAAACCGAATTTTCTGCACAGGAAAGTAAAAAGCAGTCACTGGGCCCATACTTGTTATCAGTGGTGTTCCTGTAGAACTTATAGAAAGAATCCCAGTGCTCGGCCTGCAGACACAATCAAAACCAAGAAGCTCAAGTCCTCCATGTTTCACAAAGTGAAGGTATTAAGTCAGGAGTAAGTTGTAACAGAAAAGTCATCACATAAGGATGATGATGCTTAATAAATACTCATCTTAAAACTCAAATCAGTGGACAGAAACCTGCTACTGCCATCTAAACTCAAACTAATATGGATACTTGCAAGTTGCAAGATGCTTTAGTTATTTACACATCTCTGTAGGCACAAAGTAACCAGTCTTGCCCTTAACTAGCTAATCATCTAGCCTCTATTCACAAATGATATCAAATTGAACCAGCTGGGTTACATGTGCAGGATGAACTCATTGAACCTCACTTAATTTGGGCAAGATGGACTTAAAATCTTCCCTGAGACACTTTTGCCACAATACTTGTACTCATTACCTTTATTTCATTGCCTCGAAGCCGTTTCATTGTCAAATTTTGGGCAGAAATCTGCAGAAAGGATTCAATCCAATGAGTAAAAGTTTGTGTGGCCAAAAAGAAGCAAACAATGTCAAATGAGGCACTATAAGACTATAAGATGTTATGAACAAAAAATTTCGATGAAATACAATAGTATGCCAGCGGTGAATTCTGATATATTTGTAGGGAATTTGATTTTTCTGTTTGTGCAATTGACAAAACTGATTTCAACAGGCATAAAAGAAGTTGGTACTACATCATGAAAGTTCGCATGTGTTTTTTTTTTCCCAATCAGTATAGGTACAAATAGAGTTGATTACAATAAACACATTTGTAGAGTGTAACAGTGCTAGGCATTACGAAAGATCAGATTCTCCTGAATGTACAACTTAGCAGAATACTTCACCATAAACTCATGTCAAAGCTTACATAAAGTGACCGCTAGTTACTCAACTGTACATATTTTACTGCTTTGAAGTATCTTCAGCAATTAGTCAGTTTTCCAGTTGTCCTAGAAACTTAAGTTCCAGTATAACCCCTTACATCAGCAGAGTGAATTTGAGCAAATCCAAGTCAGCATTATATCCGAAATTGGGAATGCGATCCCCATTACACATTCCTGTGAGAGTTCTAGTAAAAACTTGTATGAGCGTTTGGTGAAGATCGCAGTAACATATATAGTTCCATAATGATTATTTTCTTCATTTTCCCTGTGACTGAAGCATATATGTCACCGCAATTTAATAAAAAATTCATCCATTCAGTATGTCTCCAAGGAATGAAGAACTAAGAGAAAGATTGACAAGAAATTCTTGGTGGGAGTATCTTTCCAAAATAAAAGAAATTGACAAACAAAACAAGATTTGGAGAAAACTAACCTTCTTGCGCTCCTGACGTATATTTTTCCTTTTATTCTGCTTCATGTCCATCAAAAAGTCATCAAAACTGTGGCACAGACAGTGAAACTTGAAGCATGTACCTTTTGCATGCAAGATAAACGCAAGAAACGTAAAAAGATCAAAAGTTGGCAATCCAAGTAAATTTAAGACACAACTCATTCAGAAAAGTAATGCAATCATATGCTAATTGGAAAGACAATTTCAAAGGAAGTTGATGCATGCACAACATCAAATGGAGAAGATTGACAGAAGCATTAAACAAAAGCCGCATATGACCTAGATGACTTTGGTAAAGCACTTATGGGCAATGACTCCCCTTGACATGATATCTAAATCAAACAGAAATAACTCCGCTCCCAAACACTTTTGACCCTCACTGACAATCAAGAAAAGGGGTCAAAGGTGTATGATAGCTATGAATGTACTTGAGTGAACTAATACAGGCTTATGATGAGTTTTGATCATGCTTCTTTCTAAACTACTAGCTTCGCTAATTCTGAAGGAGTGTTTCAAGCTATATGCCACTTTTAAAATAGAGATATGGTGAGAAAATTCTTATGAAATTTCAAATACACAGTCAAATAATGACAACTTAAATAGTTAACTTAAATTAAGAAACTAGAAATATTATAGACACAAATTTTTTTATTAGTATTGGATCTAATGTTTCAGCACTTATATGCTTAGTATTTACTTATATAAATATAGATAAAACATGTGTCTTCGTTTACAAACTCCTCTCACAAAAAATAAACAATTAAATGCTTAAATAAATCTTGGTCACAAATAAAATAAGAACATCGCAGGAGGTTTGTCACCGTGTTATATGAATTTTACTTCAGATGATTTTGGCTGGAGCTCTCAAAGAGATAAATCTTAAAAGTCTAAAATTATATCCATTGTCTTAAACAGGACAGGTAGGTTGCTGCCAAGGTTTTGCCAAATCCTAAAATCGCCCTTCAGAGCCTTTCTGCATCTACTAAAACACTTCAATTGAAGATGAGTCTCCTGGGTTGATTTACTACCGAAGGGGAAATTAAAGAGGGAAACACCAAAAATCAGCATCAATGTATGCAGCAGGAGAAACATCAGGCCTAACTGTAATTTCAGTGCTCATTTTGCCACTCACCATGAATAGTTTCGATTTGTCCAATGGTACTGCATTCCTATCCTCTGAAGAAAACCCTTTTCCTTGAGGTTGTGCCATTCATTCTCAGAAGAAAATGTGATGTGGATCGACGAAACCTGGGACTGTTGTCAAGGATATACAGCAAATTCAGAACTACTGCAAAATCAAAACATCAGCTTAACAGTTCAGGAATTCCCAACTTTAAGTAAGCCAGCCACAACTTCCCCCCTTGATTGGCAAATAACTAAGTTATCTCTCATTTTCCATAGGACCAAACGTTTAGAGATGAGCCTTTAAAACATTTTAACTCTAACGCAACTCCAGCCAAGGAGAAAGGTCCAAATACTTAACGGAGTAAAAGAAAGCCAAATGTTGAAAGGAAAGTATGATAAAAGTTATAGCCATACATGGTTGCAACATCATATTCAATATCGACAATCAAGCATCTGTTATCACGTACCTTAGCGACTAGATTCTTTAATGCGTCTACTACAATGTCAAAAACTTGATCCTTATATAAGGAATCACGAAGTAGAATCCGAGGACCAGTTACAGGGGTAAAAGGCACACAACACTGGTACTTTGGATAGTATCTTGAACCATAACTGTAGAAAGCGTCCGCCCAAGAATGGTCGAAGACAAATTCACCATACGAGTGACTGCACATCAACATGAAAAATGAGAGTCATACCACACCCAAAGAGCTCCTCGAAGATTTTGAAGGTTGCTCAATTTATACCTATTCATGAGGAGCATAGAAGAACCTATCTATTTGAAGTTTGGAGAGAAAATAAATGTTATCCTGAGAACAGAGAAGAGGGAAAACCTTTTAAGATAAAGTGGAACAACACCTATAACAGTCCCAGATTCATCCTTAGCAACAATATGGCGCGGCATCCATCCTGTTTCCTAAAAGCAATTAATTAGATCAAAAGAGTATTCAGCAAAAGCTATTCAGATTAGTAGAAAACTAACACTCAAAGAACTCTGTCTAAGAAAAATAGGAAGAGAAACCAAATCCTACAAAACCTAATGGTCCCTCTTTGTTCAACGACAGCATATACAAGAAGTAAAAAAAAACTTCTATTTTACTGTCTAGCAGAGCCTCCAATGGAGAGTCATCTCTCTCAAGACAGAAACAAGTTGGGACGTTAAATTGTTGGACCTAAAACCATCAGAGACACCCCAGAAGTAGTGTGAAACTAATTATCAGTGATAGCTTACTCAAGAAGGAATCAAGGGCAATTATGCCAAGGACTCCATAATCAATGAAGTTTTTTAACTCCCATTCTTTGCCATAGAAGGGAATACCAATCATCCAATCGTTTTTCAAGAGGGAAAAAAGCAGTAGAAAGTACGAAAAGAAGAATGATGAACAAGGAACAACAATTTCAACCCCTTGGAACAGAAGGCAAAATCTCACCTTCACAGCAGAGTTGGACTCCTCCAGACTTGAAAGAAACCCATGCGAAAGAAATGGGTTATATTTCTCAGGGCCAGTAGCATCAAGAGCACATGAATCCCAATCATTTGAGGAAACCTCAGAGATGGAATAAACAACCGAGAGCGATATCTGCTTAGGTCTCGACTTTGTCATCGACACATCCTGCACGACAGAATCAGCAGAAGGGAATTAGACAAACCTATTCATTTCATACATCTCGGAAAACCGAAAACTCTCGCAAATGTGCCAATACGACAACTGCCCGCCACATCTCATGATCTATAGTAGAACATACGTCGGCGCCCGGTGCTGTCAAAGTATAATCGCCGAGGGAAAGATCAACAACAGTTTCTCGAGGCTCCAAAGACTTGTTCGATCTCCAGAACAGTGCACGAATTCCGGAGGCTCGGGACGACCTCCCATCACACAGTCCGAATTGCGTCTTCCCCTGCATGAAAAAGCAGAGAGCATGCCTATTTCCCAATCATCAACCAACACTCCTCAATTCAAAAACGCAAATGAGCATGCCGCAGAGAACCCACTTCGACGAAAGCAGAACAAAAGGAAGGAACCATCAAAAGACCAAAGCAGATGTAGAAGAAGAACCGACAAATGAGAAATCGTCGTGAAAATTGGAGAAGCAGGCGCGCGAGACATAAGAAACGAAGCATCTTCTCGATGCAACACATCAGGATTCATTCAGACAGAGAACACAACATGAAGACCGCAGAAAGCAAACTCCATGGAAGACGCGGGGTCAGCTCAAAACTTAGTAAAGCCGAAGCTCGGGAAACAAGAATCGCCTCCTTAGAGAGAGAGAGAGAGAGAGAGAGAGAGACTGACGGAGAGAGGAGGAGGAGTAGGAGGAGGAGGCGGAGGAGGGAAGCGGCCGAGGAAGGGAGAGGGCTTGCGGTTGCAGAGGCTCGCCGCCACGGCCATCCTCTTCCACCGTCGCCAAGACAACCACACTTTCTTCCTCTCGCTCTCTCTCTCTCTCTCTCTCTCTCTCTCAGAGTCAGTCCCCCAGCTAAAAACTGAAAGCCAAGCAAACGATCCATCAGCATGCCACGTGGCAGCTTCCCATACCATATGCTGTATTAATCTTTTGGTCCCCGCACCAAATCAATTGATTTTTCTATATATCAATAAATCTCTCGGAAATCACATTTTCTATGTTCTAATGTTCGGTCCAAAGGGCTAACATAAGAAAGACATGATTTTAAAATTTTATATTCATATTGAAGGATTTTAATTTTTATCGGAAAAGGCGAACTTGATGATTATTTTCTTTTTATTTATCTATTTATATCATATATAAAGCAAACTCTTGAATTTTCGCATCCATCTTAAATTTAGCATTATAACTTTGCATTTATAATCAACTCTAATTGAATGAAGTGATTGAGGGTTGATATTGATTTTTACCCTTTGGCAATTACACTTACAATCGAAAGATCTCGATTATACTATATGAATACTTTTTTAGGTTGAGAGATAATAAGATAGACAGAAGAGGAAATTGTTATGTTAAAGATAAAATAGAAGAAAACTATAAATTTCTTGAATTGGTAAATAACCTATGACCATTCTCACCTTGCTAAGAAAAAAAGTTCCAAACACAAGTAATTACCCGCTTCGTCCATTTTATTTAGTAACTACCGATCACTACAATGTGATTTTTCTTCAATCTCAATTACTTTGGAATAGATATTCTTTTCCTCTCTTTTTTTTATTCTCTCCCTCTTTTTACGAGCACAAAGAAATATGAATTTTAAATTTAATTCCATTACTTCTTCACATGTTGTTATTTTTCAAATACATGTGCTTTTTTTGTTTGTAATTTAGATGTATAGTGATTATATATTTTGTTATGAATTTTAAATTTAATTCAATTCCCTCTTCACATATTGTTAATTTTCAAAGACATGTTCTTTTTTAAAAATACTTTTATTGTAATTTAGATGTCTACTGATTATATATAATTCGTTATAAATTCCTGGATTTTCATGGAAAAACCTCACATGATGCGTTTGACCCTCGACTGTCGAGAAAACCCGACCGACGAAGGAGTTGCAGCGGAGTGTTTTTCTCAGGATATAGACGGAATTCACATGGCGGAGCCGATCTCCGAAGAAGACAAAGACAATGGAGGAGGAGGAGGAGATACGACGGCGACTTGCGACGAGCGGAGACAGCCGGCCGTGGGAAGCTCGGGGCCCATGAGCAGGAAGGAGAAGAGGAAGGCGGCGAAGAAGATGAAGAGGAAGCAACTGAGGAAGGATGCCGCGGAGAAGGAGCGGGAGGAGGAGGAGGCGAGGCTGAACGATCCGGAGGAGCGGAGGAGGGTCGAGCTGATGGAGAAGGAAGAGGAGGAGAGGAGAGAGAGGGCGAGGAAGGAGTTCGAGGAGAGGGAGAGGGCCTGGATCGAGGCGATGGAGAGGAAGAGGAAGAAGGAGGAGGAGGAGGAGGAGGAGGAAGAGGAGCGAGCGAGAGCTCTGGAGGAGTCGCGGAGGCTGCAGGTTCGTTCGGATTTTCGTTGTTTTTCTTAGGGGGGGTTTTTGTGTTCGTGCGTGCTTGATGAATTCGTGATTTTTGGTGATTATTTCCTGAGTTGTCGTGTGAATGCATACTACATTCAATCGTTCGATGCTCTGAGCTTCATGATAATGTGGAACTGTCTTTAAGCTGTTTGATGTTCTTGTTTTGCTTTTTCCCAACTCTTTTGTACTGTGTGCCAATGTTGGATTCTGATAAGTTCATGGAGCAATCATAGGTGCTGAACTGTGTTTTTGTTGATTTTTTTAGTATGATTAAGTAAAGAATATGATATTGGCATTCTCTTGTAAATGGTCGATTGGCAGGTTGAGGACGAGGAGCATAACCGGGACGACGGTGAGGATTGGGAGTATGTAGAAGAAGAAGGGCCTGCAGAGATCATCTGGCAAGGGAATGAAATAACAGTAAAGAAGAAAACCATCAGGGTTCCGAAGAAGGGCTTGGACCTGCAAAGGTTGAATGAGGTAACTCAGAAGCTAGTACCTTTTTATGTGTTAGGAACTTGGCATACATTACTTCCTAGCTTTTCTTTTTCCTTGTGCTTTTGGTTTGGATTTTGAATTTGAGGTCTGTATTTCGCTGCCAGGATGCTGATAGGCCGACTTCAAATCCTCTCCCTCCACAGTCGGAAGCATACTTAGACTACAAGAATGCATCTGCTTTATCAGCTCAACAGCTGTTAGAAAATGTTGCTCTCCAAGTGCCTAATTTTGGGACTGAGCAGGTAGCTTATTATGATGGTCATATATTTAGTTATGTTTTTCTGGACTGATTTGTCGGACTTTTTTTTTCTTTTTCATGTTCTTGTTTTTGCTCGTGGCAGGATAAAGCTCATTGTCCTTTCCATCTGAAGACTGGAGCTTGTCGGTTTGGTCAGCGATGCAGTAGAGTCCACTTCTATCCTGATAAATCATGCACACTGCTAATCAAGAACATGTATAATGGTCCTGGCCTTGCATGGGAGCAAGATGAGGGGCTTGAGGTCGGTTAATGATGCCTTCATCCGGTTCATGTATCCTGAGAATTCTTATAGTTAGCAAATTGAAAGACCCTCTATCTACACTTACCTAGATAGTACTCTCTCCTATCTCTTGTCTTGTTTCAGTCTCTTTAATGTCATTGTGTCATTGTAGCTACACTTCCTTGCATTTTTGTTCATCATTGTCAGATACATATTTTAACGCATTTTCTGATATAAGGATTCTCTCTTTTTCTGGGTTTCCTTTATATCATTTTTTTAGGATTGCTCCCCCAGTTAATCATTATCAACCTAGAGTAATCTATATGCCAACATATCAATTAGAGGATTGATCTTGCAGCCTCAATGCCGTTTGACTCATCTTTGGCAATTAGTGAACTGGTAGGGTGCAATGAATTAATTTTGATAGTTGGAACATTTGTTTCAAAACTGGTGAATACCATGGCTTGTCCTGTTTTTCAAATTGAATTCGTTGATTGGCTATAATTTTCTTGTTCCCTTTTGGGTACATGGAGATCTAGTTTCAATGAAAGTTTTTCTGTTTCATTGCTCCTTAACGCTTCAGTAGTTTTTATGCGGATGCTATGGGATGCTGGAATTGTTCTTCTGATAAGAGCTGTTGCTGCTAAGGTGTCAGCTTGCAGACAGCTATACCTTCTAATGCCTGGTTTTGCAGCTGACTTGTTCTGTTCTTTGAGATAGGTGTGTTGGAAGAAAGAACTGGGTTTGTTGATTGGTTTTTCTGGTCTTTTGAGAAGAATATAGAATCTAAATAATGAGTCAACACTAATGTACGGTGACTAGGTTGTCCTACTTTTTCTTACTTTTTTTACTTGTAGGGTTTATCTTTTATTCCAGCATGGGTGATTGTTTCTTAGTTTTAAAACATCATGCTGGCATTGGCTTTTTCTAGTTCCTCACACAATTGGCTTTAGATGCTTGGACGATGTTCTCTCTTTAATTTTTGAAGGTGATAAATACCAGTACAGCTGTCTAAAAGTCACGTGCCTCTGTAGAAGTCATATACAATATCTGCATACTTCTTCATCACTCTAGGGATTGGCTTTCTCCATTGTGCAAATGCTCGTGCATTTTCTGATTCCAGAGAGTAATGCCTGAAAATAATATATCTGATATGGATATGCCGCTAACATGAGCATATTACTTGCATGGAAAATGCCTGTGAAGTTGAGTCATGTGTTTTAGAGATGTGTCATTAATCCTTCATCTTCCTTCTACTTTTGGTGAACAAACTACTTAGCTTCTGCTTGCTTTCATTCTTATCCTATATGCCTAAAGCCGTCCTTTCATATCTCTTGTATTAGTCTGGGATAATTCTGACTATAGTTTCTTCAAGTAGGGGCCAAGGTGTTAGCTACTAAAAGCACAATTTACTCCAGCTATTCCAGAGTTGTTAGCATGAAATTGGGCAGCTTTAATAAGTTCAGGCATCTTGTAAAGGCTTAGAGTTTTCCCCTGTATATACATTATGGTAGTCTTCCAATACATTGAAGAGGAAGTGATTTTTGAGCTTCCCATGACCAGAACTATCATCATCACTTCTCCTCTGCGTCTTTTGATGATTATCCACCCCAAGTTCCTTTTTCTGTAATAGAATGACCAATACAGGCATGAGTTTTCCAGACATGAATCTTTGGATCTCTGAAGCTACCGGGTTTGTTTGAAGTGATTATTCTTGTTGCCGAGACGCTAACATGAGTTTTCCAGACGCCAAGCAGTTAGGGTGTCTCAAGTTACCAGGCTCTGTTTGAAGTGACTATTCTTTTTACCCTATTAATACGCATAGAATGTTCTTCAATCATTAGCCACTAAACATCGAGTCCGAGAAATATACAATAGACAGAATTACGGCTCTTAAGAACCAAGTTGTCCTTATCCTACTACCTCTTGCTGATCCTGCAAAATCTTTTTGAAGTTTTAGAGACTCGGAAAATTAGGACTTGTAATTTTGCTCATAATTGCAAATCCAAGCAGAGTATCTAAAGGTTCCACTATTGGTCAATTAGAGGCAATCCACTCTTCCTCCAGTTGGCCTTGGGGCTTACAACTACTACTACTATCATTAAGGTATTTCTTAGGATGATCTAGCCAATTTATAATTACCTGCTTTTACTCTTTTCAGTACACAGACGAAGAGGTTGAACGCTCATTTGAGGAGTTTTATGAGGATGTTCATACAGAGTTCTTGAAGTTTGGAGAAATTGTGAATTTTAAGGTAATAAATTCCGTTCACAGCTATTACTTTTCCAATGTGCAGGTCTTGATATTGGCTTTTTATCAAGATGGTTATGAACTTTGAGGGTAGTTAATCCCTTTTTTTATATTCTCTCTGGCTTTTCAATGGGTTTTTCTGCATTTCTCTCTAGCTTTTTGAATTGTAGATTCATCTTGTGGAAGCCTGGATCTTGGTGTTGTGTATGTTTCTATGCAATCTCAGGTTCACAAATCTAATTCTTATCTCAGGTTTGTAAAAATGGTTCATTCCATTTGAGGGGAAATGTTTATGTACATTACAAGTCCGTGGATTCGGCTGTGTTGGCTTACAAATCTAGTAACGGCCGATTCTTTGCTGGCAAACAGGTATTTCATTCCCTAGTTGGATGTGTCTAATATAGTAATTAAGCAAGAAGGGAAGGGAAAAAGCATTCAGTTCCATACTAAATTCCTTCCAATCTGCAATTAATTGTGATATTAACATTTAGTAAGGATTTCTGGTTTGTGACTATTTCGGATGAAAGCTCTAGTAGTCTCTACAGTAGGCGTGAATAGTAACTTTAGTAGTCTGTCGTGTTCCCATAACTATCCTCTTGACCATTTCATCTTTTTCTTGAGTAGGTTACTTGAGTTGAATGTTCTTTTTTGAACAGGTAAAATGTGAATTTGTCAATATTACAAGGTGGAGAGTTGCCATCTGTGGGGATTATATGAAGTCAAGGTTCAAGGTATGGCAATTCTTGCGTTTTTTGTTGTTGTCATGTTTTTCCATATATTGTATTTTCTCTGGGATGTCAATGGTTATTATCAATTACCGGTTCTTAATTAGGTTCCTATCTTTGATGCTTGACAGACATGTTCCCATGGAACTGCTTGCAATTTCATTCACTGTTTCCGCAATCCGGGTGGTGATTATGAGTGGGCTGACTGGGATAAATCCCCTCCTAAGTATTGGGTCAGTAAGATGGCTGCTTTATTTGGTCATTGTTCGGAAAACTATCAAGAGGAGGAGAACATACCAGTAAATGTGGGTCGATGGAGAAACTCTAGCAAGAGCATCAGCTTTGATTCAAAGAGGTTTGTTTTCTTTTGGCTGCATGTGCGGTATACATTGGAAAACCCTTTACTAAGAAAAGTGGTGTAACTTGCTACAAGTACAATGCCTGTGATAAAATGTTTGCGTACACATCTCCAGATCATGTAAATGTGTATTGATTCCTGCACTAAATCCCTCGTAAGTTAATAATGGATGGAGGAAATAGGAGTTCCTTAGTTCTTTTGTGAAGTTTACATATTTTTCTCACAAATCGTGGGTGTTGATAATTTGCGTGATTGATGAACCTTTTAGACAGAGGCTGGCTCACGAGTATGATTGCTGAGATTTCCATGATTTTGCAATACTGCGTGTTATAGACACTATTGGTCATTAAGCCTTTAGGATTTAAGAAATTGAGACAAGAGTAAGTGCCAGAGGACGACATGAATTTGGTAGTTCAGGCAAACAAGAGCAATCTCAACACCTCAGTGGCATAACAGATGTTCATTACAGAGTTATAGTAATTCAGCTGTTTAGTGAAACAAATATATTGAGCAACTGAAATCTAACAAGGTGGCATTTGTCACTCCTTTTCCACTATTATTAGGAGTCTGGGACACGTGTACTTTTTCTTTAACCAATTCCATGTTGTCTAGTTGTCAGATATCCAGCAATGTCTTATGAAGACACATCAAAGATTAAACAGATAATCCTTTTTGTAACTCACAGCCGCTTAAGAAATTAAATTGATTGTACATGCTTTTTGTAAAGCTGCCAAAGCTTCATATGAAGATACATCAAGGATAAAACAGATAATCATATACAAAGATTTTGGGGAAGAGCTTTAAATCAGATGTGATCATGTGATCACTATAATTATGATTGAAATGAATGGACCCATATTTTTCCTTGTGCTAGCTAGCTTCGGTTTAGTAGTCAATCTGGCTGTGATTTCTTATCTTCATCTTGTGATGAACAGTTGGTGGTTTTTTCATTTTCTGATCTTATGGCATCTATAGTCTATGAAGTTGCATCTCCATCTGATTTTCCTTGTCGTTGGTAGGGGTCGCACAAGGAGATCTAGATCAAGGGAGAAGGACTACTTGAGTTCTGGAAGATCGGAAGAGAGCCATAATGAGAAAAACAGCATTCGAAATGCGACACATCAGGAGCGTGATGAACAGAAGATGAAGTTTAATGACGAGAAAGAAAAGATGAACCTCAAGAACTGTCATCACAGCCATAGAAGAACCCCTCGAGATGAGGATGGTCATCGACTAGCAGTTGACAGAGACGAGGAAAGGTGGCATGGCAATGCGAGGAAAAGCTCAAGACATCAGAACGATTCAGTTTCTCCCAATGAAAATGGGGACATCAAGAGGACAAGGTATTTTGTTGAATCTGATGGGAGTAAATCAGACACGGATGAGGATGAGGCATCACATCGTGCCCGTTCTAGAAGGCATACTAAAAGGTACAAGACGATAAAGCATGAGGACAGATCATCAGAAAGAACCCACGACACTGATTTCCCTTTGTACCTCTCTAGCAAGGGAGGACATGATGGTTACAGCAAGCATAGAAGCTTGAAACACAAAAAGAGATCTAGATCCAGCGATAATGATTCAATGTCCTACGATATCCGGGACCGTTGGGATCCAGAAAAAGACAGAATGAAGGATTCAGAATGGGATTCTGAGAGGTCTCCGAGTGGTAGGTAGGCGAAGTAGATCTGCTGGAGTGGCTGAAGCTTGTGATGGGGATTGAGATACCAGGATCTCAGATAAATCGATCAAGGATGTTCTCTGTAATCGTCTTCTGAGAAAAGGCACTCTCTTGAAAGAAAAACTGTTGACGACAATTTTGCCATGAGAATAATCTGGAGAAATTTTGTTGGTGACTTGTCGATGAAGGAGATGAAGGGACAGAAGTCAATCAAGCCATGGGGAAACGCTCACATAGTCTCGACTGAAGTACAGATTCTTGGGAACAGCATCCCACCTGCACGACCTTTTGCTGAAAAGCCCTACGAAAGGACAACAGGTGAAGTGTCCGAGCGAGCCTTGCGTTGTCTTTAACTTTTTTGGTGCAAGTGTTCCAGTCTTGTTGGTCGCACTACTTGTCTATATAAAGAAGCTGAGTTGAAGATTCTCTTCATGGCATCCGGAGATAAAACTGCTGTTGAGAGCTTATCGAGAGAATGACGGCAGGATTATATTTGAGAGTCCTGTGTGAAATTCCTTTTCTAGGCCTTGGTTATTCTCTGTTTTCAGGCTGTAGGCATGAAAAATGTGTACAAAGCTCCATTGAGTTGATGACTAATTCTCATTTACCCCTTGTGATTATATTCAGATGAAACATATGCATTCCATGTGCATGAAATTTGATTGCGAGATGGTAATGGGATGGAACGAACCGATCATCGATTCTTAACTATCGAGTCATGTTGGATCCACATGATTCGATTCCTAAGATCTGCATGGGTTCATACTATAACCGTTTTAATAACGGAGGGTCGAATAATTGGAATGGATTGCGATTTTTCCACGCCGTGTTTGGGCTTTCTCTTTGCCACACGCCTGAAAGGTGGGCTAAATAAACCATGTCTCCGAGCAGAATGGAAAACTGCAATGTAGCGTAGACAGAGAGATGGAGAATAGTGAAGAGGTTCCAAAATGAGAGGAACAGAGAAATATCGAAAATTTCAGAAGAAGAAACAACACACAGAGCATAGTGTAAACACTTTTCTTTAGAGGGGTTAATTCCTGTGTTCAAGTCATAATCGTGCCGTATCAAGAAGTCTAATTCGAACACTGCTCGTTCACCAAGTGCAATTACTTTGAAATCCAAGCATGACTACCAATATTAATCGGGTCCATACAATAAAGCGTCTAACTATGCCGAAACGGGTTATATCGACACATATAACTTCTTCACCTATACAAACTAGACGTGTCAAAAGAGTGAATCCGCCTACAAAAAGTTTTGTCATTCGTGTATAAACAGTTAGCTCCATTTGTGACCTTAGCCTGTTTAATCTTGACATGAACACGCTTAACTATCATTGTACGTGTTGTGTAGATTGGTTGGACGCATGAGTGCATGTGCACACCCATTTTATCAATATCGCACGACACCCTTTTTTCACTTCAGGCGAATCAACTCCTTTAGAATTGTCTCTCTTCTTGTGAGTATGTGTCAAAAGGTTGCACTAGAGAAGGCATTTTCGTCCATAAAGGACTTCATACATTGCAATCGACACTTTCAACATAAGAGTCACGTGCATTGCATGCTTTGGCTAATGGTATTGACGATGTTCGTGGCGGAAATTAATTGTAAGCTCGAGGGAGCTAAGTGTAAGATTTCAATGTGGAGGGTTTAACGTTTGGGGCGAGTCGAGGGGTAAAAGTGAATGAAGTTTATAAATTTTATGGTTCAATGTGAAATAGTGAGAACTCTAGCGGCTAAAGTGAAATTAGGAGAAAAAACAAAACGGCGGATTACGAATACGAAGAGCTGAAGACGGGGCGTTTTAAGCAGCGTGCTTCTGCTCCTCTCGCCTTTCGCCTCTCTCTCTCTCTCCCGCCGCCGAGCCTCCATTGCCGCCGTCGCGGAGGTCGTCGTAGACCACCGTGTCTCTGCGCCTTTTCAAGAAACGTCCAAGTTCACTTCTTTCGTGGCGTCTCTGAAAGCAAAGAGAGAAGCAGCCTCAAGCACCGCACTCGTCCTTCCACTTCCCGCTCCCTTTTGGAAGTTGCCGCAGCGTCTGCGAATTCTCCATCAATCTTCCAATCCCCCGGCTCGTGGTATTACTCCATACGCCTGTTTACTTTGTTGAGGGTTTCGAGTTTGAGTCAAGTTGGATTCGAAGTGCGAATGGGGTCGTTGAAGAGAAAGTCGATTGGAGACTCGGGTTACGAAGCCCTACCTCCACCGAAGCAGCTGCGAGATAGCGCCGACGAGGCCGTGGCTTGCGTGCACGACGTCTCGTATCCGGAGGGTTACGTTCCGGAGCCGCGCCCGTCGAGTTCTGAGGATCACTCGAAGCCAGCGAAGGAGTTCCCTTTTACGCTCGACCCTTTCCAGTCCGAAGCAATCAAGTGCCTCGACAATGGCGAGTCCGTTATGGTAATTTACGTGTTCAAGTTTCTGGTCCAGACGTTTAAAGAGATTGGTGCATTTTATTGATTTGTTTCCTGTCTGTTCATGCTTTGAAATGCATAGCTCATGCTGTTTTTAGTATTCTTTTTTCCTTAGAGAAGCATGCAATATAGTTTTTTTTTGGAAATCTTGGCATTAATATGATTGATTGATTGGATGACGTCTCAACAAATTCATCTTCGAGCTTTAAATGATCGACCAAGTTTATTTTGGATGTCTTGTATGAAATTTGCTGGGCAATCTACTTGGATAACTGATACATTGTGGTGTGAAACTGCATTAACAATCAGGGTTCTTCTTGTATCATTGGTACTTCTAGACTTAGCATTTTCTGTCTGTCAGGTGAGTTTATGATATGATTCTACATGCTTGCAGGTGTCAGCCCATACGTCAGCTGGTAAAACAGTTGTTGCACTATATGCCATCGCCATGTCCTTGCAGAATAAGCAGCGTGTCATATATACAGCTCCCATTAAGGCACTGAGCAATCAGAAGTATAGGGAGTTTAAAGAAGAGTTCTCGGATGTTGGCCTGATGACTGGGGATGTAACCATTGAGCCTAATGCTTCTTGCTTGGTATGCTTTTCGGTTAAAGTGGATGTGTTCCTTTTGCTATTTAAGTAGATGGATTTTGAAAGTACTTGTGATTTAGGTAATGACCACTGAAATTTGGCGGAGTATGCAATACAAAGGATCAGAAATAATGAGGGAGGTGGCTTGGATAATTTTTGATGAGGTACATTACATGCGTGATAGGGAGCGAGGTGTGGTATGGGAAGAGAGCATAGTTATGGCGCCGAAGAATTCTCGCTTTGTATTCCTTTCAGCAACAGTGCCCAATGCCAAAGAATTTGCAGACTGGGTTGCAAAGGTTGTCCTGGATATCCTAATGTCATTATCTCCTTTTATATAAAGTCAGAATGATTTTCTAGTATTTTGAGGGATTAATTTCAAATTATTACTTTTTATTCACCTTTCCAGTTCCTATGTTAATAGGACTTGGGTAAATATTTTCATTCAGGAGGGGTGGGTTTGATAAGCATGGAGATGCCAAAAAAACAAGTTTTTTGTTGTATAAGCATTAAATCTGGGAATGTGTGGCCTGGATTTTCTAATTATTTTCTTTTTCATTTGGACCCATATCAAGGAAGTTGTTATATAATTGCAGGTACACCAGCAACCATGTCATATTGTTTACACTGACTACCGGCCAACACCCCTTCAACATTACATTTTTCCTTCTGGAGGTGATGGTCTGTACTTGGTGGTGGATGAGAAAGGAAAATTTCGTGAAGATAGCTTTCAGAAAGCTTTAAATGCTTTGGTTCCAGCTGGTGAGAGTGATAAGAAAAGAGAGAATGGGAAATGGCAGAAGAGTTTGGTGACTGGTCGAGTTGGTGAAGAAAGTGACATATTTAAGATGGTGAAAATGATCATTCAGCGTCAATATGATCCAGTAATATGTTTCAGCTTTAGCAAAAGAGAGTGTGAATTTCTTGCCATGCAGGTAAATGTTTGGGGTAATTATCAATGACAAAGCACAATAGTGTAGGAGGATCCATATGACTGACTTCTTTTAGTGGGAAAAGGCTATTTTGTTGGTGTTGTGGTAGTTGCAATCGACATTTGAAGAATGTTTCCATAATTTTTCGTACAACAAAATTGTAAGTTTTTCAGTGGAACATGTTATAAGGAGATGTTTACGTGAAGTGAGCAGTACAACTTTTCCTTGAATTACAGTGATTATGAATTTGGCACGATTACATCATGTAGGAATCAAATTGGTTTGAATCTGTTGGTTTGGTTTATTTACAATTTTCTTTTTGTCTTGCATTACAATTCCCTGCACTGTGATGTGAACAATTCATTTCTTCTATGTGAAGATGATGGTTCTTGCCTTCTTGTTCAGATGGCTAAAATGGATCTCAATGAGGAAGATGAGAAAGTGAACATAGAAACCATCTTTTGGAGTGCTATGGACATGCTTTCTGACGATGATAAAAAGCTTCCCCAGGCAAGTATTTCTGCCAATCTTTTGATAATAACTGTTCAGGTTGGCCTAACCACCTCCCCACCTCCACCGAAAGAAAAGGAGAAAAGTTCGTGTTTGATGCTTGAGCTTGAGCATTCATCTCTTTATTTGGTTAAAGACACTGCAGTGGGTAGAATTTAGTGTGCAGTAGTCACTATGGTTTTCTTTCTTGTTGGGCACCATCTTTTAATTTTTTTTTGTTAATGTCATATTTTATGATTTCTTTTTACTACTATAGCTAGATAGTCTGGTGATACCTGGAAGATATTTTGTATACTCACCATGACTACCAGAAATAAGATTGTATCTGTAGAGGAGACTTGTTTTATCTTACTGTCATCGTTATTTCTTGTTGGTAATTTGGGTGTGAGCTTTTTCAAACAAATTTGGCCCTTTGACACCTTGCTGAAGACTTTTCTCTTTGCCCTTAAAAATGTATTCCTGTTTCCCCACTTATACCGTGGATCTAATAAGAGGCAGTGGATACAGTTTTGACTGCTAAATTCCTTTCGCCAATGTAAAGGAATGTCAATCTAATAGGTATTTATCTTTGTTATATGTGCACAGGTTTCAAATATGTTACCCCTCTTGAAACGTGGGATTGGCGTGCATCATTCTGGCTTGCTCCCAATTCTGAAAGAAGTTATTGAGATCTTATTTCAGGAAGGGCTTATTAAGGTTGGTAGTGAATATCATCGATTACTCACTCTTCCATGGGTCGTTTTCCTATGATGTATATTTTATGCTTAATGAGTGGCTGTAGCTCTCTGTGTTCACTCAACTTTGCAGTTTTAATTACATCACTGAACATGTAAATGATGAACTACTCACATGATCAATCGTATTTTTGTTCACCATCAACTCTAGTATGTTCCATGAAGTTTGCATTGCTTCACAAATATGGCAGCAATGTTGCAATTTATGTCATAGTTAGTAACCTGATTTGGCCTTCTGGTCTGTAGTCTCTTGTTAAATTTTACTGACTAGATATCTCGTAAGCTAAGCATTAAGTTTCTTCTCTTCCTCTTTCATTTATGTTGGAAAGTTAGAATGTAATTGTGGAAAAGGATGCAGATGATGATTGAGCACTTAAGTACTTTGTGCTCTTTGCATGCAGTGGGTTTTCTGTTTCTTGTATGACTTTTCTTTTCCTATCTTTTTTGTTATCTATTCACACCTGATATTCATTTTAAAAAGCTCTATGGTGGCTGAGCCACTCAATATCTAATATCTTTTATACTTCCTGTAGTGTTTATTTGCTACGGAGACCTTTAGCATTGGTTTGAATATGCCTGCAAGGACAGTTGTGTTCACAAATGTCCGAAAGTTTGATGGAGATAAGTTTAGATGGATTTCTAGTGGAGAATATATTCAAATGAGTGGCCGAGCTGGTCGTCGGGGTATTGACAAACGTGGGATCTGCATTCTTATGGTAGATGAAAAATTGGAGCCTTCCACTGCAAAGATGATGCTTAAAGGAAGTGCTGACAGTTTGAACAGGTATATCCAATTCTGCTTTGGTGTTGGAACTCTTGTTTGCTAACTTAGATGTGACAGTTTGTATAAGTAGTTTCAGAAATCCCTCATGCTTCAGCGTTTTCTGTTGTGTGGCCATTTACTGGTAGATGTTATTTCCAAAATTGATTGCACATTCTGTTGATTACGTATTCTCTCTTTCCCATTGAGGAAAGTGTGGCTCACACGTGTGATATTTCAATCTGATAATGCAACGTTTAACCGATAGGATTTGTTTCCGCAAGTGCTTTTCTAAACCTGGTATAAGAAGCTTCTGTCTTTTTGGCACTTGAGGGAGATATCTCTGTTGACGCAAGTTTCATTTGTGTTTCAGTGCATTTCATTTAAGCTACAATACCCTTTTAAATCAAATGCGTTGTGAGGATGGTGACCCCGAGAAGTTGCTTCGAAATTCATTTTATCAGTTTCAAGCAGACCGTGCCATTCCTGATCTTCAGGTGAGTTTTCAGTTGAAAGTATGCCTCGGCATATATATTTTATAATTATTTGTTGAGTATCCCGTGGATGCTTTGCTTGTGGTACTGTCATTTTGAAGTCTTTGCTCTATATGGATGTAATAATCCAAAGATTTTTTAATTGTGGGTAGCACATTATTCTCAGCCTATTAACAAAATTATTCCTATGTTGATTCTTCCAACTGATACTTTTATTTTAAATGTACGGGGACGGATGTATAGTTCAGTTGGTTGATCTTTGATTGATATAGCATTAGGATCAGCGAGTCCATTCTGCTTACTAATCAGTTTGAAATTTGAGGGTCTTAATTGTTGATGTCCTTGTTCATGGGACTGTTCGTAGATCTGCATGGTAGATGGTTATGATAAGTTGATCCCAACTCTGAGTCTATCTTGGTGATGGGAAAATGGAATAAATTAGTCCTTATTAGTAATCTAGGTCATGCTGAGAAGCAGAAGAAGGAAAAGGAAAAGGAAACTCATTCATGTGTTCCTACTTCCAAACATTAAGTTTAGAATAGTAAGAAGTTTTAATAGTAGCATGTTGGACTCTGGTTACAAGGATCAAAGACTAGATAAGTTAAGTCTTGATCCATGAGTGAGTGTAGAGAGAGGTGCAATGAAACTGACATTCGATAGTAGAAGCAGATGGAAACATTCTCCGGACTCTGATGTACTAGAGCAATTTGTTTGATGAAACTTTTATTATTCATAAAATATGTACCAGAGTCCAAGTTATTGGTTGTTACTACCATTAAGTGCGAATGGTACTGCTGACTTGGTGTTATCGAGGCATTGACCTATCACAAATTTTTTCAAATAGACTAAACTTTGATCATATGCTGCGCATTCTGCTATTAATCTCAGCTTATCCTTTGAAAAGTTTGTGTTCTTGCTTGTTTATGGATTTAATTGATTTACGGTTTTTTCCCATGAGCCAACTTATGTTTGATTGACTGCTTTTGAAATGATAATTGGATCTCAATTTGTATATGGATAAGTTAATAATGCAAAGAGGCATGAAGCTGAAGGGATGTTGTATTTGCAGAAACAAGCAAAGGACCTTGAAGAAGAGAGGGATTCAATTGTTATTCAAGAAGAAGAATCTTTGAAGAGCTATTATGATCTGTTACAGCAATATAAGAGTTTGAAGAAAGATGTCCGTGACATTGCACTCTCTCCAAAGTATAGCTTACCTTTCTTGCAACCTGGTCGACTGGTGAGTATTGAGTGCACTGTCAGTGATAAAATTGGCTCATCTTTCTCGACGGAGGACCAGGTGACTTGGGGGGTTATAATCAATTTTGAGAGGGTGAAAAGCGCTTCAGAGGGTGAGTGACTCAGTATTTTTGCTATGTGTTGCTTTCTTCTGCAGATATCTCACTATGTATTTGTTATGCATTATCCAGATAGTGGAAACACAAAACCAGAAGATTCAAACTATAAAGTGGATGTTCTGACGAGATGTGTTGTGAGCCGAGATGGAGTTGCAAAAAAGTCGATAAACGTTGTCCCACTGAAAGAGCCTGGAGAACCGGCTGTTGTTTCTGTCCCTCTTTCCCAGGCAATGCCCTCATCTGCTGCCATATTTTGTTCTCTCGGTTTTCATTTTGCTTGTTGGTGCCCATAATGATTTGCCTTTGTAATTGCCTTTTGTCTCTTGAGATCTTGTTAGCAGACATTCCAATTAGCTTTTTCTCAAGCAATTTTCTGTTGTAGTTTCGCTCATTTTCATCTCCATAACAGATTAATAGTCTAAGCAGTGTTCGTTTGATCATACCAAAAGATCTTTTGCCATTGGAAGTCCGGGAAAACACTTTGAAGAAGGTGTTGGAAGTTCTTTCAAGATTTGTGAAGGAGGGGATGCCGCTTTTAGATCCTGAAGAAGACATGAAGGTATAAATTTTTGGTAACCTGTTTCCTTCTATATTTTGGGTAGGTCAACAAAAGTAGGGTGTGCAGACCATGTACAGAAAAACAATTGCATGACATGAGATCTATGTCGGCTTTAACATCTGCAGATTGCAGACTTCTTTGGCTGATACTCGTGCCACACTAGCAAAAAATCCCAATTTACAATTTTAGTGAATGCGAGCAAAAAAAGGTTCAACTGCCATATCTGAATATCTGCTTTCTTGTCTCCTCTTAGGGAGACCTTGCCCTTTCCTTCCCTTATTTGACTCAACTTGGTGCCACGGTCTGTGTGAAGAGGAATCCTGAAACTCTTTTTTTGACTTGGTTCTGTGTGTTTTTTCCTTGGGGCTCTATATCTTGTATGGTTATGGGTTATGACTGCCCTTACCTTATTTGCCGGCTGTATGCCATATAGGATATAGATAGTCCTAACCTTTTATATATAGGCAATTAAAAGCAGTTATGTAGAACCCAATGGATATGGTATGCATCATAATATTACTGTAGTCATCATCCTTGAGGTTGTGTTGCTTTCATTGGGTCATGAAATGCCAGACATCTTCAAGGACAGCTTATGCTGGAATATTAGTTTACTTATTATTTATTTGATTAGTTTCATGTTGCATTTGCTTTGTCTTTTTCAGGTCCAGAGTAACTCGTATAGAAAGGCTGTTAGGAGGATAGAGGCCCTAGAAAGCCTATTTGACAAGCATGAGATTGCAAAGTCTCCACTTATTGAGGAGAAGCTCAGAGTGTTAAACAGGAAGCAAGAGCTGACAGCCAAGATTAAGTCAATTAAGAAAGCCATGCGCTCGTCCTCTGTATTGGCATTCAAAGATGAACTTAAAGCGCGAAAGCGGGTTCTTCGTAGAATGAGGTTTGTATTTTTCTTCCATCTCTGCCTTGTAGATTTTCTTTCCTTCGTAAAAATATCTTTCTGGCCCTTTGCGATGGCGTCCAGTATCTTTAGAAGCTTAAGTTATGTAATACTAATCATAGGCTTTTAGGAAGGAAAATCATCTTCTATCTAATTATTGGTCCGATTGTATCCTTTAGAAAGTGGCACTAAATGAGCTCGACAAACTTTCGTGATAGTCTGTGTAACCTTTTTCTTTCTTCTGTTTGTTTGACTTTGATTTTTTGCTTTCAGGTTGCTTACAATATACTGTAACTCAAAATTTAAGTTTGCTTATCATATATACGCATATGCGATGCTTTGAGAATCATTACATGTGGAGAGGTGTTGCTGGCATCATTTAGCAGGATGTGCAAGTGATTGCTCTGGTAACATGACTCTGAGCATACTGCATACTTACCACATGAAAAATTTTCGGAGTATCTTTTGATGGATCATATAACATGAACTGAAAGCCAGGTTGACTTTAAGCAGACCATCCCCCATCTTCTCGAACATGATTAATGCAGGATTTGGGCAATGGTGTTCTCCTATGCTATTGCTACCATTATTTCTTGAATTCATGTGAAATTTATCTCCTACTTTCTTTTATTTCTTTTATTTGCAGCTCATCTCCTATACAGGCACATTTGTTTGTTTTTGCAGTCGTTGTTGGCCTTTTGGTTTATGATTATTTGTGGGTACCTATCAAAGTTCTTTAAGTCATTGATAGATCTTTGTTATGAAGTGGATTCCACCTTCTTTCTTAATCTTAGGTGTGTAATTCAGCAGAATACCAAGTAAAGCTGTCTATAAGGGACGGGGTTTTTTTTTTTTTTGGGGGGGGGGGGGTGGTGTCAATTGTGAATGCTCTCTGTTTCATGCTAACTCAGCTAACTGTGAATTTGTGTTTGGTTGTATTAGCAGTGCCCTTTTCCAATATTGTATATTACCGAGATTTTATGCGACTTATTTTCCACCCTCAGAAACTCAACTACAGCATTTAATGCATGACTGTACTTACTGTAGATATATAACAAGTGACAATGTAGTCGAGTTGAAGGGGAAGGTTGCCTGCGAGATCAGTAGCGCAGATGAGTTAACCCTGACAGAGCTAATGTTTAATGGTGTACTAAAGGATGTGAAGGTGGAAGAAATGGTGTCGCTCCTCTCTTGTTTTGTATGGCAGGAGAAACTTCAGGATGCTACAAAGCCAAGGGAAGAACTTGACTTACTTTTTTCGCAGTTGCAAGATACAGCTCGGAGGGTTGCCAAAGTACAGCTTGAATGCAAGGTATCGATGTTTCTTCTTCATTAAATACATAGTGGTAAACGTGGGATTGAATATAGAAATTCTCAGTAAAAGTACATTGGGTGTGTGCAAAAGTTACTATAGCAGAAGAGAAATTTGGAGTCACTGATGCAGGAAAACCAAATTACAGAAGTTCAGATGTGAGCCCATTTAACAAAACATCTGAGGGGGGATTTCAAGTTTGGTAGCAGTTACTCCTCACTTTGTAGATAACGAGGAGGACAATGCTTGTCATGAATTTTGTATGCTTATCATGACATTTTATGGTCTGTTTCTCAATTCTCATCATAGCAATAAGTGCACTCGCAATGCCTTCTGTCTATCCAACATCCTATGTATATTTAATGCCTTTGTCATACCTCAGGTCCAAATTGATGTGGAAAGTTTTGTCAATTCATTTCGGCCCGATATTATGGAGGCTGTATATGCTTGGGCCAAAGGCTCCAAATTTTACGAGATCATGGAAATCACACAAGTTTTCGAAGGCAGTTTGATCAGAGCGATTAGGAGGTTGGAGGAAGTTCTTCAGCAGCTTATACTAGCTGCAAAATCCATTGGAGAAACGGACCTTGAATCAAAATTTGAAGAGGCAGTATCAAAGATAAAGAGGGATATCGTCTTTGCTGCATCTTTATACTTGTAGTTCTCTGAAACTTGTGATGTTTAGCTGAAGGGAGACCTAATTAAGGGTGAAGATAACGATAGACCCACTGCAAATAATCTGGCAAAATATAGCGGGTAATTCGTTGAGGAGATTACGTAGCTGAGATGGAGACTTGCCTTCACCAGCTTGAAACACTCGGAAAGTAACTTCTCGATTGACCGATCTATGTATTTGACACAACTGACAAGATACTAGCTGCGAAGGTTATGGAAACTGAGATTGGACTCATGACAGAGATTGTAATTGTAGACTCTTCGGAGTATACTTTCTTTGTCCCTAAGTAGAATCATATCTGTGTTATTATCTTTCTAGCCCTCCTAAAGAAGAGTAATAATTATGTCCAAGGATTGTTAGTATGTATGATTTATAGATTCGTTTCATGCTAGAAATTTTGTGACTTTGTATTGAGATAATTGAATACCATTGATAATTGTGTATATGAAGAGGTTCAGTTGAGATGATTTTGGAGACAATGCACGGTGCCCCTCTCTATACATTGTACTTCTCTTTTGGTTTAGACATGGCTCCTCACTATTTTATTTATACGCCATGGGGGTACCTATTTCACCACCCATCAACCCAAAATCGAGCAGTTCGGGTTGAGTCTTGTTAAACGGGCAAATAAGTTAGAAGACTACAAGATAAAGCTCTACTACCGCTTGTGTCGATCAGCACAATGCCGTGGCCTCGTCGGCAAACATACTTAAGATGTGGAAAATCTATTCTTTGGTAGCTTTGTGAATTACATTGGTTTATCAAAACCACCCCATTTTAGGTGTTAGTATTCCACATTGGTTCTAGAAGAAAAGCCACTGCAAATCGTTTGTGTTATGGCAAAGTCAGTTGATTACACATAAATGGTGTAACGCAAGTCCTCCATTGGTGTTGTTGGATCGTCAATGGCTAGGGCCAACTGGAGAGCCATGCCAAATCCGTCACAAAAACTCGAATTCAGGCATCTTTTTAACCCAAAGCGAAATAGAAATGGAGGCTGTTTGACAATAAATTTGAAGACTACGTAATGAAGTCCGTTATTACTTATGTTAGTCACTAGAGGGAGATGGGAAAATTGTCGAGGTGACTTATGTCGACATGGTGATGTCATTGGCGAGATCGCTGATAGCTGCAGTCAAGATTGCTGGCAATGTCGATGTCCAGCACCGGTAACTACTCAAATGTGAGGTAAATAATCATATAAAGTTACTTTTTCTGTTCATATGGCTCGGAAAAAAGGAAACTTTACACTGGTCAGTAACTTTCATATGTTACGCACTTATGTACCTCTTTTTTTTCTTTTTTTTTTTATGGGTCAAAATTATGTACCTCTTATTAAGAAGCAAGCTTTCTCGACCAAAAAGAAAAGGTAAACTTTACAGGTGATAACTTCACTTCGACTCACAAAAGTAACTTCCACCATCTATAGTTGGTACATTTTCTACATTAATAGTAATGTTCCATCCACGATAAGTTTGGCGGTTCATTCTATGGTTGGTAACTTCTAACATAAAAGTAAAAGATCTTATGCCATTGGAAATCTAATCATTTGACTCGTAAGTTTTCAAATGAAAAGGGATCTATTGGCATCTACAAGAACATTTATATGCGATTAATAACTTCATCTACACTAAGGTAATGATATATCTACACATCAATAACTTTTCTTCACAAGTTCTAATAAAATAAGTATACCCAACTATTGCCAGTACTCGGTCCGCAGTAACTGAGAACAAATGAAACTTACGATGCTTTCTAATAGAATTATCTTAGTACCATTATTTAGCCAAACAATGGGATTAACTTGTTACGGAAACATCAGAAGTATAAATCGAACAAAAGGTCCTATGGAAGAAAATGTACCAGGGGTCACTGAGCTTGCCAAATAAATCCAATATCAGCATCATAAGTAACATTTTATGTCGATCAGTCGTTAGTAATGGTTTAACTTGGCCCTCACAAGAGATCACTTTGCAAAATGGCAAAGATATGAGAGGAGGAAATTTCAGTCTAATGACTACACTAGAACACAAGACCATGTTCTCTACTTGCAACAGCTATCATACCACAGGATCATACATTTATCTTTCAGGTGTTTTGCACTAACTTGCCATTTAAGACTCGTACAGGAGGTTCAAGTTACAATAAGACTGCGATCAGATATATACAATCACAACTTCAATCACAGAGCAAAATTGAAAGACAATGCTGCTCACCTCTCGCAATACAAGCTGCACGCAGAAAATGAAGCATACCACTCTTCCTCCATGGCAGTAATCATTACTAGAGGCATGACATCAGCAGCCAGAACCCACCACTGATGAGCGATCATCAGTGTTGACCGCAACATCAGACCCTACATTGGCCGGGCTGACATCTTCAACTGGAAGCTTTATTTTGGGCAACAACCTCTTGACTTCCTCTGTAGTGTAGATGTAAATCTTCTTTGCCATTCTGCAGAATTCACTGACAAAAATAAAAGAGAGTTAAAAATATTTGATTGCAATTTTTTTTATCAATACGATAGAATTGTCTCCAGAAAGGAATGACCGGTATCTAGTTCCCCTAAGATTGGTGCTCAAGGATAATACTATATTTGATCAAACGCCAAGGTAGCAAGATAAAACCCAACTTATGAACCATGTTGGAAGTAAAAACCATTCAGTAGTCACAAATTTGAACTCATTAATTGGGTCACAAATTTGAACTCATTAATTGGGCTTAATAGTGAGGCAAGTGACGTTTCTTAAGTTTCCTTATGACCAGATGCAGAGGCAAACAAAGATATTTGCAGGAAATGCCAATGGAGAGTATCTAATCTGAAAAATGGATGTCCTATCTCTAGCTTAATAAATTAGAAACAAATCCAATCACCGAACTTGCAAACAAAAAAAATGAAATAGCTTCTGCATAACTAAATTAAGTTCTACAAGCAACCAAATTTCACAACTTATGCACCAACTTGGCAACATGCATTTAGATAAGGTGAGAAAGTAAACTACATCCAATAAGTTAACGTTGAGCAGTAATGGCAAATCGATGATGTAAAATAAGGTGCAGCAAACAGTCCAGACATGAATGCATGTATGCGCATGATGCTCTTGTTGAGAGTTGTGTATGCATGTGATGACGTTCTCGTGTCCCCACGTGCATGCATGTTGGAATATAATGAGACAGAGGAAGGGATAATGGCCATGCCGCAGTTTGATTCCAGAACCATGTTAATTAATAAATAAAAACAATTGTCACGGAGAACCATCTAAGAAGTTTTGATAAATTTCTTCAGCGCCTCTCTCTCTCAGAGACATCTTTAGAACACTGGAGGAGTCTGATTTTCCCAAGGTCTCTCTTTGACACACACACACACTCTCAGAGACATCTTTAGAACACTGGAGGAGTCTGATTTTCCCAAGGCCCCTCTTTGGAAGTGAAACAGAGTAAGAGAGGAAGAGATCCAAACAATTATCTTCTGATCCAAACAATTCAGACCTGACCTATAAACTATTCTTCCTTGTCTTCAGTTCAGAAGTTTAACTAAACTCCCTCTCCATTGTACCCGATGAGGCAAATAGTTATGATGAATAAGCATAGAAGATGTCTTCTATTAATGTTAGGCTGGATGCTGTTACAAAAGTGGTCTATGGCATACTGCAAAGTGTAGTTCCTTAGTTGATAGCATGAATAAAATGAAGTTCATCTAGGCATTCACCTTTATAAGAAAGGACTCTGGTGATGCTGCAGGTTGTTTATTTTGCAGACAATTTTTCATCTAACAATAAAACCATCTACAAGCTATAGAGATACCACCTAGATTGTCTAAAAATGTCCTACGCTCACATGATTTTGATTTCACAGACTACACTGGGTATTATAATCAAGTACTAGGATGGGTTAAAGCGTCTAACTGAAACTAGGGCAGTCTCTTTCAATATATGCTTTCATGCTTGTAACTTAATTTCCATTGAGAAGACAAAGCATCTGAAAGAGACTTACTGCCATGGATCATCTCCAACCATCATCATGTCATCTTCATCGTCAGTATAGACAACCTGCCATCTTCTCATTGATCCACAGAGCTCACCTTCAATCTCGAACATTTCTTCGAATCGCATGAGCAGGTCCTCATAACAATTAAACTGTGCCAAATTGACAGCTCTCCCAACAGCAATTCCTTGCATGTGAACCTAGAAAAAATAATAACCCCATCAGATGATAAGCATAGCATATTTCCACAAAGAATATGAAAGACAACATCAGACAACTATAGACTGCCAACAGCCTTAGAAATACATAGTACAACTACCATAAGATGCCATATTACAAATACCATAAGATGGCAAATTTGATACTTAGCTTTGCAATAGCTTTGCAATGCCACCATTATAACCCATGGATCAATCCTCATATCATTCGAAAGAGTGCACTTTTCTCAATATCAAAAGGCATCACGCATTGCATTGTATACTGGGGATGGGGCTACTGATTTGCAATCCGAGCAATGAAAATAAATCCAGGTATTACAAAATCCAAATAATAAAATTTCCTGAGTCATGCGTTACCTTAATACAGGTCCGAATTTGCCTGCTTTGTAGATCCTGAGAAGAATTTGGGCATGATTTCTCTGGATCATAACATCCAGAAGGATTGTCAAAATGATTCATACTTGAGGGTTCTTGGTGCTCTTTGGATTCATCATCCACAAATAGAGCAGTTTTATCATCGTCCCTCTGTCCTGCAGCCAAGGTGGCTGATGAACTGTCTTTTTTGGCATTGTCAAGTAGTTGAACGCCAAATAGCCTGCAGCCACTACCACCGCTCTCTCTCTTTTCACTATATTCTTTCCCAACTGGTGTACATGGATCTGTGATAGTTTCCATATGGCTAGACCAGTTGACAGTGTAGCCGGATAAAGCAGCTGGCGAACCATTTCCATTGTAACTTACAGATTTTGACCTGGCAGATGGAGAAAACTTGGGAGAGAGATAGACATCTCTTCCCCTCTGGGAATCGCCATATAGAAAATCTGAAGAAGTCTCAGGAGCTTTAGGCGCACCTATTACCAAAAACACAAGAAAGCTGTCAATTTGTCAAGAAATAATGAAAGTGGCATTTCTAAATATACAAGGAAGCAAGCTGCTTACTGAACACAGAAAGTTCTGGCACTGATGATGGTAAAACAGGTGGTCGTGCTCGCTTGTTCCTTTGCACTTGTTGGGAATTAGGAGGAGCAGTCACAACAAGTGGCTCCAATTCCCACGGTGAAACTCTGTCAGGACGCAAGATTGATGAAGGTTCGTCCCATTGGACCTACAAGGAAATGTACTTCAAGAGTTTACCCACTAATTCCTGATTAAAGCTTCTTCTAACAATTGAGAAAATTTAATGATATTGCATATCAACCTCAAAGAAAAACCGCATTAGCACCACTATAAGCATGATTCAACAAACTCAATCGGGTGCCAATGGCGAGCGAATGTGCTCAGCTGTCGAAACTCTCAAGAGGTTGGATTAATTTGCATCACAGAGAGAGCCAAAAAAAAACCACTTATCAGAGTAGTTGAAGGTTTAAGTCAACGGCAGCACAGAACTAGAAATTTGGGTTGGAATGTCCTCAGGTGGGTCTGAAGATGATTCTGTCATTAATATTGTCATAATTAAAAAAGAAAAAAAAAAGGTTGGTGGCATAGGCAACAGTTAGCTACAATTTAAGCAAGAAGCAGTTTGAAATTCTATGGACTAGATAATCCGATGAAGATGGTAATGAGACCAGTAAGCAGAAATGCTGCAGGAGCAATGTCTGTACTACTTGCCATTATTGAAAGAAAAGCTGATTCAAATCCGAGTGGCCCAATGATAAGAATAGGCTTATCCATCATAAACTTCAGGGCGCAGAAGAGACCCAATGCCAATAGTTATCAAGAAAAAAAGGTCGACATTCAAGAAGATTTTTCGATATTAGCAGAGTACCATAAAATTGCAGTCAGGTTCTACAGAGCGCGTTCCGATGGTATTGCAAAATGTCCAAGGAACATTTTGTTGTAGTTGGGATGATTTAAAATGATATTATACTAATATCACTGAATCACTGGACTCACAAAAAACATGCAGTAGGAAAATCCAAGCTTTTTCCCATTGCTTTGCTCTGTCTGGTTTCCCTTGCGTAAGTTAAAGTTTCACCGGTTAACCAATCCAACAGATTTATTGTATCCATGGATTGGGAGGCATAATCATGTGCTGAGGCTCACCAGCCAGATGTTTGTTACATCACCTCACCATCTAATTAGCTTCTGGGGTGAGGCTGATAAGAAGCAAGCTCTCTTTTCAGTTTGAAACATGTCCCCTAGGGTTCAGGATTTTTATGAGAAGGAAAGTTGTGGCCAGCAAATTTGCAAATTGAAAGTCTTATTTGAATTGGGGCACATCAAAGAAGAGACATAACTGTTGCAAAAAGCGCTTAGCAAGATATCAAAAGTAAAACAGGTATTCTTTGGTCAGATAAAAAGGAGGCTGACGTGAAGTTTTATTTCTTTGATTCCCAGAAAACCAAAAACAAAAAGGACCTCTAATGTATATGTTCAGATATTACCCTACTTTATCACAGCTTCAGTTTTGTGATACATAGCAAGCCAAAATGGCATCAGTGATCAGTTTTTTAAATTTGACTTAAAATCATGCTCCACTTCTCCTGGTTAATCTGTCTTGCCACTGGTTTTTTCTCATATATTGCGCCACCCAATTCTGGTCCTCGTCTCAAGTTTCACATATAAAGTTACAAACTACAAGAAACCAGAAGTCTTGAACATATTATGCTTCTACGATGGACAGACTCATCAGACCTCTTAAAATCATTCATAGTCTCTTATCGATAGTCATTCAAAAGAGGCTCCAAGTCACCAGAAGAGTGCTAGACAGGATCAAAATGCTCGTTTGGAAGGGAGAATGATTGTTGATGTGGTTCTCATTTCAAAAGAGCTTGTTAATTGATAAAAATCTTCATAGGATTTGTAAAAGACCTTTAACAATATCTGCAAGGACTAGTGGAGGTAGAATGGTCAGCACAAATTAAGGGCATCTTTCTAATGTTGCACTACCTCTTCATAATTTCCTGTTCTAGAGAACCAGTAGCTGTTTTATAGTGACCTTCAAATGCCTACTTCTTGTATCACCAGCATCGAATGCATTCTGTGGACATGCCTACTGTGATGGTCTTTGTAGATCCTTTTCTCATAAATATGGAATACATGAGTTGGCAGCCCTTTATGTCCTAAAGTGCAAGTTTTCCTTTAATGCCTAACTGTCCACATAAATGAAGAAATACGAACAAAGATACATGTATGAGTGTACACATAGTTGTCCAAGGTTCTCATTACATCAGTACAGCATGAACATGTCATTTCTCCCTAGGTGCCCGATAATTCCTAATTTATTCTTGTGAGCTTTTGCCAGATTTGCAATCAAACAAGGATGAAAACCAAGCTCAAGGAATTTTATGATTTCAAACTCAATGCCATATTTAGAAAACATTGACATGATAATTCACAATTTAAAAATGATTCAATGAGCGGTAGAGGTGAGATGAGATTGACTACTTGATATGCCATGGGCCTGCCTACAAAATGTCTAAGCCATAACTTCTAGAAAAGCATCATACAAATCATTATCTAATTCATATGATCTTTGAAATTGTTAAATATATTTTGGTGTGAACTGTAAACCAAAATGACTTAGAAAGCAAAATGCTAACCTTTAAGGATCTCCATTCAGAATTAGTCCATCCAGATGACATGCTGTCTCCAACACCAACGATTGTGCCACTGAACCTGTGATTTGATAAATAAATTGTTAAAAGTTCCTCGGTTTCCTCCAGTTGTAAGGGAAAAAAGATTGATCAAGTGAGAAACACAGATACCTTCTTTCTGAAACTTCTTCACCCTCAAATTTCATTTTAAACCTCATTCCAATGGATAGCTTGTGGGCCCGTGCTTCAAGATATTTATTGAGACTCACAATGAACTCTGACCTACTTGTTCTGCAGAAACAACAGTCTTGGAAATGAATACGCTGTTTTATGACAAAAATATTCAAAACTCATGAAAAAGCGACAAATAACCACAAATTGTATAGACAATCCTACAGCCAGAAGACTAACATCCAAATGATAACTCAAGTCCACATTAGCATCTAAAGATATCATTAACAAGTCCAACTTTCTCTTTATCCTCCTTAACTTCCACGGTTCAACATAAATCCCAGAACTGCTATATTCAACCATCCAAACCCCCTCATCTAAATAGTTGACTTCCTTAATGTTTTGTGTGCATATTTGACTGAACTGCCTTTTTCCAACTTTGCAAAATTTATTGACCGATTTGTCTCCATATCTCAATCTTCTATTGGCTTTTTTAAAGTACACCTAAGGCTAAGGATACCTTTCTAAATGAAAAGGCTTTGACTGATTAATCTCCTTACCTTATTTCTTCTATAGGTTTTTCTAATGCACGCCTGAAGATACCTTTCTAAATGAAAAGGCGACAAACCTTGGCTTGTAGAAAACAGAAAAGAGAGTTCCAGTTGCAATGGCATGAGATGCAGTGGCCAGAACCCCAAGATGCATGCTGTGACTAGATATAACAGATGATGGCATGTTACTTTGCTGTCTCATTAATCTCCTAACCCCAACGCGCAATTCTCCATCTTCACCCCTGTATAAGCATGCAAACATGTAAATAATGAAACGATTCCAAAGGCCAAAGATAAATTATCAAAAAGATTGCATTATGCACAACATACCTCAAGAATATAAAGGCGTCACCAGCTACCAACTTCTTGGAGCTCACAAAGACACTCCATCCAGTAGTGAGTAGGTGGCGCCTAGGTTGCCCTGCCATAAATGCTATATCAGCATAATGAACTGAAGCATCTACAAAGAACACAAGATGAATTGAACAAAGAACTGACACAACGAAAAATCAGTCCTCAACTCCCAAGCACTATTACATGAAGATGAAGAAAGAATGCAAGCTCATGGTTTTCAGACTATATCAAAGATAATTTTTCAAGTACAATTGCACTCCCTCAAAAAGTAACCTCGAAAAATATGTCGGAAATGCCATTCATTGCTATGTAGATCAGTTGCAACCAATTCCTGCCGAGGAGGCTGCTGGGACATATCCTGAACAAGGAAGTTAAATAATGACAATAAGTATACACATAAAATGTTCAAGGAATAAGGTAAAGAAGGTAATGCATAACCTATTAATAGAATTACATATATAACCTATTAAAAATTTGAACATTGCACCATAGCTCTAGAGCTTACTAGGGGTGGCAGGCACTCTTCAGCATGCCTCCGTAGGACAGAAAATCCCCCATGAGTACTTGTGTCAGAAGCGGTAAGCGTCTTGCAAAAGGAATGCACCTTGCACCTTGTAGGCTCTGGGAGGGGAGGATCTGCGCTTGTGACTTCATTTTGCTGATTATAGGATGGCAACATAGTAACACTTATAATTATGAGAAGGGGCGCCCATGTCAAAAGGAACCATAACATCACTAATATAGAAAGAGTATAACTCATGTACTAATCAAGCACATAAGTGAAAGGAAGGCAGAACATGCTCACTTCAGATTCAGGTAGCAGAGTTATCTGTGCATAAACTTCATCTGTTTCAAGTTCGGCCTGCAGTTTTAGGTGTTAAGGTTAGAAAAGTAATACTTAGAACAAAATAAAAAACGCTACTTAGGCATCATGGAAGCAAAAGCATTGTCTTGTGTGATCATGTATATTAGGCAGTATAAAAGCTCACCCGGAGCTGAATATTGACTACCCTGCAAAGAATTTTAGAGGGCAAATTGAAAGAAGGCATTTGCTGTTCCAACCCTCTGTTTGTAGATGCTTCAAGCTATTTAAAAAAAAAAAGCATCAGTGCAAACAGTAGTAGCGACCTTAATGAATTAAGAACTAGATGTTGTTTAATGATGCTTGTTACATATCCAAGAAGAACCACAAATCAGACCATGCAATTACTAGATGAAAGCTCCCCAAAAAAATAAAAATTTACTAGATGAAAGACTACCAAGAAATGCATGACCAACCAAAAATAAATAAACTAATGAATATGTAAACAAACAAATAAATGAATCCCACTTCCATCAAGATATCATATGAAGGTTGGATATGCATGACATTACTGACTTACCTGCTCCATGTGACCTTGTGGTAAATAATAGACACGCTCTCCCTCTCGAGGAAGGGTGACAAGAGGCCCAGCACAGGCATGCCACAGCTCTTTGTATAAAGCATCAGCAAATGCACCTGGTTATAAAAGAGGAATAACTTATGGAAGACAACGAGGATTTAAGATTAAAGCATACAATAGCTAAAAATATACACTCAAAGCCCATTGGAACAGGCCATCCACAGCTTTCTACATCAGTTCTTAGACACTCGAAATCTTAACCTCATTCCATCATCCTGACACTAGGAAAAACATTTAAGCAAGTTCCATATTAAATGGAAGAGTAATAGCGGGAAACTCAAAGTAGTTGGTAGTAAGAAGAAGATAGCACGATTTGCTTCAATATTTACAACAGTTGTTCCAGAATATTTCGGCCAATAACGAAATAAGTAAAATGAGAGAGAGAGAGAGAGAGAGAGAGAGAGAGAGAGAGAGAGATCTCCAGCGAAGAACTTTAAAACCTTCATTATTTAAGATAGACAATAGAAGTAACAGACAGTAAGCTCATAAAATTTTCCTGATAAAGTTGTATCCCTCTTTCTAGGTATCTCTCTCGCTCTATTGCTTTCTACCTTTACAAATCAAGAGAAAGGCAGAGCTCATTGGAGATGACAATGTCTATGCCATTAAGATTAAAACCTAACTTACACCTCAATATATTGTATCATCACTAACTTATAAAGAACAAAATCAGTAAACGACAATCACAATTCAAAACTTTTTTACCAATATAAGCTAATAGATTGTAAATTGACATTCAAAAAAGTGACCTTAGAAGCAAATCTTAAATATGTTTATTTCTACATATTCCCATATCTATTAGATACTTGGTGAAATAAAAATTGATAAATAGATATGTACTGTCATCCAAATCACCTTTTCTGTTCAAGTAACTCTCCCACTGGAGAAGTGGACATTCAAACATATGCTTTACTTGCTTTATGCGGGCATTTAAGCAAAATTAAGTTACTTCTAAACAAATTTTCACAGTTATGTACTAACAAACTAACCAAATCACTGCCACGAAGCCATAATATTCCGGCATATCTTAACAAGCAACACTTAGGTTCTTAATGATGTATAGTACAAAGGAACGCTATATATCACTACAAACAAAGCACCACATGAAAACATAGCATGCGTTGTAAATGTAGAAGAATGTACCAAACCTTGATGAGGCCGCCCACATGAATGATTTGATGCATGAGATGCCATCAGAGAACCACAACACTCTTAAAGATGACCTCAATGTCGAAATACCAGCTTTAGGATCTGCATCAAAATCCAAGCATGATCATCTACATGTAATTTCACAAACCATCTGCTCATTTGGAGCTATTCATATAGAATGCTCAGATGTGATGCTCAGATGTGAAATAGGAAAACAACTCAAGTTGAGTAAACCTTAACCCACTCCAAGGAGTCAAGTCCAACTTCCACATTATTCAGCTCTCTCACGATGTTACTAGTTAACTTAAGTTCAACACTTAAAATTTTAGTATATTTAAAGGTTGTACAACACTTAGATTAGTTTGGCAACTTCATTTCCATTCAAGGGGTTAATTGAGACAGCAACTAGATTTCCCTAGTCCTGTTTAGCTTTTACAAATGGAGAAATGAGACATGAGAAAGAGGCATAGTCCTGCCACTCGAGTTGTGCTTAATAGAGATGCCAAACTAAATTTATTGAAGGAAATTGACTCAACCGATGTGCTTTAGTGCTTTTGACCCTCAAGTAGATGGTCGCACAATGATCTGAAGAATAGTAATTTCATGATAGAACAAGCTAATAAAGATAAGAGATGGTCAATCAAAATAACTCTCAAAAGATACCATTTGAAGCTCTCAAAGATAAAATTGTCAATGTGTGTTGATAGCAAGCCAACAACCACAAGAAGCAAGTGCGACAGATGATAATAACGATCTGCCAAAGATAACCAAGAGGTTCATGCAGAGGTAAGATCACTTTGAGGGCTCAAAGAGAAGTTTGCTTATGTCAAGTAAGCAAAGTTAATGAATCCATCAGAGAACTTTTACACTTGAGACGAGATAGAAATCTGATGAAGCCACAAATCAACCAGGTAGATATATTTTCTGCTTTGAATGGCTCTGAAAGACCTCTCTGAAGAAGACCAAATGGTCAACTCCCAATGTAAAAGGATGCCATGGAAAAGAATATCAACAAGGCTTAAGTTCCAGAAGATAAAAGAGATTTGTAATTATTGAGCTAATAACCTTTGGAAGCATTTCAATTGCAAGGACCAATCCATATGAATATGCTGAAATCATCAAAATCTTATCCTCATATCAAGTTCTCTCAGACTTGGAGATGCTGATACGAGAGCATTATTTTGTCTAATTTTGTTATGCTAAGATGTGGATCGCTTAAGAAAGTAAAGTTTGATCTGTAAGTGTTTTTTAAAATTAAGTGCACCCCTGGCATGAGCAGAATAGGCATTTCTTGGGAATAATTATTGGTTTTCTAATTTCTAAGTGGTAAACTCTATTCTGTATTGGCCAAAGTTTTTGTACATATCAACAGTCTGTTCAACTCTAGCTACATCAATGATGCTAAACATTGGCCAAGATCAAAACTATAAAAAGGCCAAAGAAAACCACTGCGGCTGGACTCACCATTCTCCAAAGTCAGCTGACCCAAGCTCACTTCTCTTCCTTCTGCATAAAAAATAAGTAATAGGATAATCTCTCAAAAATTCCATGATCACCTATCTAGGAAATATGTCTCCTGTTAAATATATTCAAATATTAAAAGAAGGAATATCCTCTTCTTCTTTCATCTATCCAACACATCCTTAGAAGTTGATGATTCTATAGTTGATCTCACAGATGTCAACATGAATTGATTTTCCACATTGCTGCCTCCAGTTGTAGTCTCTGCTTAACAACCCTCACCCGAATAATTTCTATAAATCCTTTCATCAGCCAGATCACAACCACTATTTTCTCACACCCAAATAAATAACTTTTCCACTAAAGGTACATAAACCGGGTTTGCTTTACACCAGCAAGCAACTTCTCGGGCAATCTCTAAGTGCCACAACATGGGCCTCATCCAGTTCATTGCAACTCCACAGCCCCAACTCCGACAAGATGCGACACACAAAGACAAACTAGTCGACTGAACGCAAGCGCTAGCAGATAACACATCACTACGATGAGCCCACGCTCGACTTGTAAACGCCCAAAGACACGAACCGAAGGAGCTTTGTCCAAAAAGCGAGAGCAACTCACAACCCCTCAAGCAAAACACCACCCCACAACCTGGATCTAAGGCCGCAAACGGACAAAATCAAGACTTCATCCACACCCACATTTCCTCGAGCAACAGCGAACGCATACAGAATCTGATCGAGCAAGAATTGTGTCCAGAAGACGCGAAATGCTTGGCCTTCCAGGTCAGCCCCCAAATCAAGAAACGCGGGAGAGCTGGAACAGCAACGGAAATCTTACCAGAGCAAGAGAGAATCTCCCTCTCACGGCGGACTGGTTCAGCAGATTATCCGAAGAGCGAGCGAGCGGGGGTGGTGGGATACGGGGGGATTCAGGCGGAGGGGAGGAGGATGGGGGAAGATATCGATTGTTTCAAGGAAAAGCGAAGAGACAGCGTTAATAGTCATCTCTGTCTCTTCTGTTTGGTTGAAGCCGACATGACCCAACTTCTGCTTTTTCTCCTCTTCTTCTTTCCCTTTTCCCTTTTTTATTTATTTATTTTCTGCATCTCTTTTTCTCTGTCTTTTTTTCCTCTTTCACTTCCATTATTAATCTCTTACATTAGCCCCCAAAAATGGAAAATAAAATAAAATGGTGTCTCTCATAAATGAACAGGTAAATTCGTGATAGATAATTATAAGTATGTAGGGGATTTATTTTATTGGACTTGCATGTATAACGACGAATGTGAGTTTTCGAATGAAGCCGAGTTAAGAAATTTCTTAATGCTTAAAATTAAGACATATGAGGATTTAATGAATTTGGGATTGAACGTGCAATTTGCTCTTTGCAAGGGAGAAACAAGCAATGCCTCTATCGGGACTTGTTGCTCTTTGTTGTGATTATGAAAGGAACGGGCCATTTCCCTAAAAAATCGTTCAAATTACCACTATCGGAAGGGATCGCATTGTCTTTCTCCGGCAGCTGATTATGATTAGTTCATAAAAGATGGAAAAACATTAATCAAAAGTATGGAAAAAATCAAATAAAATTACATGAGACGCTGAATAGTTAAGGGAGCATAGCGATCATTACTAGCCCATAGGTCCCTCCTTCGATATTTGCTTGTATCTCGTACAATTATTATTATTTATTAACTCGTCATTCGTGCCGGTAACAGCATTAACATTCGAAGTTAAAGAGAAGTTGAAGGAGGTAGGATCAATAATTACTCATAGATAAAAAGCGATCACCGATAGACATAATTGATTAATTGGTAATCTGATGTGTGACTTCTTTATTCTTCACTGCAAAATGTTCAGTGCGAGCCATATCTATTGCCCACGAAATCTCGACCCCCTAGAGGAATTCTCAAAGCCGAGACCTCGGGAAGAGCGGACCCGCCTCCCAATCTCATTGACATCTCAACGGCGAAGAGCAATCTTTCACTCAAGAGTTGGCTCATAGACAAACTTATTACGGTCCAAATTCCTGATTTCATGGAAGGACAATAGGTGTCTTTCTCGCTAGTGATCTTGTAAATACTACTACTATAATTATTATTATGGAGAAACAAAAGCATGTTATTGTTGTTAATTAATAATAATAAATAACTATTTTCCTCCGCCCTTTCGTACTTAGAGCGACTATAGGACGGTCAATAGCTAGATGTGGACAATTTTCAGTACTCGTCTTCTCTCTCTCTCTCTTATCTTCTAAAAAAAATTATCAATATTTTGTTTTTTGTTTTTTTAATGAAGGGGAGCGATTGGCTAAGGCGAGTGCCCCCCCCATCTCCGAACAACATCGTCTTGTCCCACGGTCTTCACGCAAATGGAATATTCCTCCAGTCAAATTTCTTAATTTGACCCCCAACCCCCTATGTTTTCTTTTTCTTTTTTTTGCAGATCAGTCCCGTGACACAGTTTGGCACGTCATCGTTAAATTAATGTCTTAAATAATTGATGAAATTCACACCCTGGGAATTTACGGGAATGCCACCACACGTGCGGTTTATAGGTTGTCTTCTTCGCGACATTAATTAATAAACCAGTTTGCTTAAGATTCAAGTATCTTAGGCCGTATTTTTTTAGGCCAAATGCCAAAAAAAGGCATCAACTCGTACCCGGAGGACAAAATTACCCCCTTACTTCTCAAGTGAACAAGTAAAAAGCATCAATTTTTTGTTCACGGCACAAAAATGTCGGCGGTCAACTTTTTCGTCCAAGCGAGCTTATGTGACGGCTGACATGGCGAGTTAAGATGACGTGTACAGATGACACGTCATCGAAGCGAAGAATTTGGGTGGCAAGGCATATCAAATGGTACCATCTTGTCGTGGATCCAAGCTGTTGTTCAGATTTGCAGCTTCAAAACGAAGTGATTTCCTACGCGTTGCCGCCACTCTAATTTTGCAGACGATCTCGTGATCTGTTTCTAAGGGTGATAAAGAATGTTCGATTGAAGTACCCCCTCTCTCTCTCTCTCTGTTTAAGGATTTCAAGAGTTATCTGGTTTTAAACTTAATCCCCATCGGACAGAAATTCTTTTGGCGGGGGTGTGAGGACCTGTCGAACATTTGTCCTCTGCAGGAATGCTCAATATAATACAATCTGTCATATACGGTCTTGTGAATTTCTAAAGCTAGGGTTTTGTGCTTCCTAAGAAGATTTTGAAGATGGTTTTAGAGCAGATGTAATGTTTTTCTTATGTCTAGATGTGCAAGAGTAGCTCGGGATGGCGTATGTACTCCAAAGGCGAGGGCGGTCTGAGGTTTGAGAAGAATGATCCCTTGGAACCATGCTCTGTGTTATGAGAAATCCATGGAAGTTGCTGATGAAGTCTGGATCTATTTGGGTGGCGTGGACTGCTGAATATCTACTTAAGCAGTCATCAATCTGGGCTGCTCGAGCGAAGAACGACAGCACCTATGCATGGAGAAAGTTTCTGAAGCTTAGATCAGCTGTAAAGCCTTTTTCATTAGGAACATCATTGGAGATGGGTAGGATAGTTCTTTTGTAGCGGGATCCTCGGCATCTGCATGGGAATGTTGTAGCATGTGTATTCTCCAGGGGGGGTTCATGATTCTGCCTTGAGTATCCATGCAAAAGTTGCTGTGGTTATTAGGGGGAATGGATTGGCTTGGCCACCAGGAAGATCTGAAGATTTGGTTAATATTCAGATTACTTTTTGTCTTAATCCTGGTCCTGCAGACTACTTCTTAAATTGGTATGGAATGGAGCTGTATATCCACTTAAGGAGAGAAAGGAAAGAAGTAATTCATGATGGGTGCTCAGCTAAGATTGATAGGAGTGGTGAAGAATGATGAGTTTGTTACGGAAGAAACAATTACTTTTGTCCAGCTTTGATAACTACAAATTGGAGAATCTTGACTTGGCTTTTATATATGGAACATCAAGGGCATATGGGCTTGTACATTGGAGTAGTCCACTTATAAATTGGGGTGATAACTCCTAACACGATACGACATGAGAATACGACTCTTGCCTGATGGCAGTCTACTGAGAGAAATCTAAAACCCGACACGACATAACACGACATTAACTTAACACCGACACGAATTGATACGTATTCATCCATCTTCGATGAAAAACATTTTGGAATTGACAAGAATAGTCGTAGAAGTGAACTTAATGACAACCTCATCGTTAAATCTTATCAACAACCACGTCTCTTTCAAACTTCAAAGGCATATCATACGATTAGTGTAAGCTCCATACGAGTTTGCAAGATACACGGCTCGAGTTTTGACTACCAAATCATCTTTGGCGACCTGCCCAAATCGGCTTCGATCGTCCTTCTCATTGTGGGGTCTAAGGATGATGTGCCTGAGAATTTGCCAAGGCATCTGCAGAAATTGGGCTTAGAGACAATAAACGTGGGTAACGAGGCCAATTCCGACAGTGAGTGGAGGTTTGGTTTGGTCATTTTCACCAGCAAATGGGCCTTGAATAACGTCTACAGTCAATGCAAGCGTTGCATGTCAAGAATGGGCTTCCAATCAATGCACGCCTACCATCCTTCTCTCCACCAAGTGATGTTGGGATAGAGGTAGAACATGATCTATTGAATCGATTTGTAAAGTGACATGACGAAATGTTAGTGGAAAAACTCATGCGAAATGACATGCATTTCTCAACGAGTCCTTCGCTTTCGTTTCATAATAAGTCGCGCTAACGTGAAAATTTAAACAATACATGCATAGTGGAGGGTGTCTATGCTTTCTTTTGATTGTGAGTCCTGTAAATGACGCGAACATGGCAAGGGATGAAAGATCGAAACCCCGACTTTCAACCAGGTGGGTTCTAGGTAACTTGGTATTTGGCCAGTAAAACCAACTTTCGGTTGGACCGGGCTGAATCTTTTTGCAATGGGCTTGTGATGAAGTTGTTTTTGGGCCTAATGGGCTTTTCTTTCCATTAGAAAAAAATTGTGAACTCTTTAATCATTCGAGAAGTATAAACTTTCGATATATCTTTCATCTCAAATCGCTTGGATCTTCTCATGTAGATGAAGATCCTTTGTCGTACAAGGTGCTTTTTTTGGCGTGTCCACAAATCTCAACAATTGTTGTTATCTTTGTTTCCATAAATTAAATGTCAAGATTTATCGAGACACCAAAATGGAAGTACCATCTGGGGTCTATTCCTCTTCAAAAAAAGCTTTTTACGGAATAAATTATAAGGGATCATACTTAAACTCTTATGGTACCAATATTACTACCTCTCCGATCTATGAGCCATTTCCAAGATAATTGTCCAAAAGGTCCTAAACTATACAGTTGCCAATTCAGTCCTAAACCTTTTAATTTTGCCCTAAACCTTTTGACGATTTGCCAATTTAGTCATAAACTTTTTAATTGTGCCAATTCATTCCTAAATTCTTTTGACGACTTGCCAATTCAGTGCTAAACTGTTTGAAAATTTTCCAATTAATCCATAAACCTATTATTTGCATAATCAGCTGAAAGGACTACATTGACAAATTGTCAAAATGTTTAGGACTAAACTAGCAAATCTTCAAAAAATTTAGAATTGAATTGGCACAATTGAAATATTTAAGATTAAATTGACAAATCGTTGAAAGATATAAGACAAAATTGACAAAATTGAAAGGTTTAAGACTGAATTGGTCACCGTACAATAGGTTTAGGACATTTTGGACAATTTTCCTAGCCATTTCCATAAGCTCTTGTCATGTGTCTTACCTTCTTTTGTGTGTGTGCACGGGAGAGAGATAATGGTGTTGAAAAGAAAAAAAAAAGTTAACCAAAAACCTAGTCAAGTCACATTCAGATTGATATGGAACTCTAAGTCCAAAATTCGAAGATTTGATCATATGACTATCTGTTTCAATCCACATCAATTGTTTGACTTGATGTCGTGGCCTCTTAGTAAATCTTCCGGGTATCTTGGTCGATGATGCGTAGCCACAGCAATAGCATAATCAACCAGAAAAAGACGAAAAAAAATGAAGGCATATCTTCCGAAGATTGCGAATTTAGATTTCGAGACCAAATCCATATGCACCAGATGTAAGATGGCTCGCATGTGTCATGTTTGGTGGTCTTAGCAATCTCCACTTCAAGAATCAATTCACGTTGTGATCACATTAGAAGAATAATGCTAGGGTTTTTACAAAATTTCAAAAAATAGGTCTAAAAATAAGTTGTCATAAGTATTCAAGTATCTAATATTTTTTTTTTTGGTCATAAGTACAACGGGCATTTGTTTTTTTATTTTATTTTATTTTATGTTTTACCGGTTATGTAATATTCGTGCCAGTTTTTTGCACCTCGACTGTTTCACCTCTCTCGGCCATCTTAAGGGCGCATTATCTTTCATTTCCCTGGTGCAATCAAATCTTAATCTCGGAGTGCTCAAAATCTCAAAGAGAAGAATAAGCTCCTTCATCGTTTAAGTCATTACCTAATTCATGCACATTGAACATTTATTATTCACAAAGTTAGCCGCGTACTAAACATCATCATATAAGAAAGTTATCTGATGGAGGCCAAATAATTCAAGAACTGAGCTGGCAATGCAATTGCAGTCCATACAATTATTGTGTGACCAATTATAACTCCATTTCATAAAGGCAGATAAACATGCCAAGCGGCTTGCTACATCAACAGATGCGTGGAGAACTATGGACCAAATTCAGAGAAGTCATCTTTCAATTCCTTTGTTCATTGGTTCATTTTCCATTTCTCTTTCTTTTTGTCCTTTCTTGCTGAGCAAATTGTCCCATTTTTCTAAGGTCAAATAATGTGAATCCAAACGACACTCCATGACGATGAGATAAAGAAGCTTTGAACAGAGAAAAGAGAAGTGGAGAAAAAAAAAGGGGGCTGACTTTTTGAGAGCCCCATTTTTGCATTTGGGTGGCTAACCACCAACTCATATCTCAAGCCCTTTTTGACTCTTCCATGGAGAAATGAATTTTATTTCCTTGCTTAATTTCAGGGGTAACTCTTTTTTGACCTTTGGGGAGAGTAGACTTTTCCATGAACAGGGTCACCCACAAAATGGAGAGGAGGAGGGAGACGTGGCGTGCCCTCTTAAGCCAAGCAGACCGAATTTTGTTCCCATGAGAAACGGACTTCCACTAATTTGCAATTTCTGGGTCAGAATTGGGTTTGATTGAGGTGGGTCCGAATTTAGCCTTTGAAGTGGAGGGCTCCTTTAGACGTCGATTGCGCTTGGCCATTCATGATAAAGCTTCCACTAGGATGATGCAGCATGTGCTAGTCAAAGTGATACATCGAAATCAGATGCTATTTCGCTTAGCAAGCCAATCGAACATGATGTGCTTCACGATTGTCGTGGAAACCGATAAGACCCGTTCAATTTGATATCAAGATTCTAGTAATGAAGTGTTGGGATTATCCTCATCGATTGAGGAACGGGCTGATAGTCGGTTTATATGTGAGAGGAAAAATCTCCCCTTTTGAGCTAACTCTTGAGATGATAGAAGTCTAAAACCACCAAACACTGATATCAGAACCCAAGTTACCAACAAGTCTGGACCCAACAACAGTCATTCAAAAAGGGTTGTAGATGCTTCAACCTAAGCCTGATGTGTGAGGGGAAGATTGTTGGGGTTATCCACATCTGTTATGGAAGGAACTAGTGGTCAGTTTATAAGTGTGAGAAACAATCTCACCCTTTGAGCCAACTTTTGGAGTAAGAGAGATCCAAGACCATCCAACACAAAGTACCCCACAAGTAAAAACAGTTCTGGTGCATCCTGTTGTCAATGTGTTTTGTTTCTATATTTAGTGATGATTATTTAGTGATTGTTTGGAAATACTGATTTGAATATGTTTCTTCAATAATCTCTCCGAAAAAAGTACAATTAAAATTAAGAGTCATTTTCATTTGATGATTCCCATTTATCATGAGTGAAAAAAAGAATCGAAAGGGTTAAGGATATGCTTGATATGCATCTATATTCTTTTTTCGAGTAAAGTACATTAGAATTGTCAAAACTTGTGTATGTCGCTTACTTTAGTATCAAAATTTTTTTTCTGATCACTTAAGTGCTAAAATATTTTTTTCAAATCACTTAAATACAAAAATTGGAGAAAATACGATTACTTAAGTGCCAAAATTTTTTTTTTCTGCTTTTGGCATTTAAATGATTCGAAATTTTTTTTTTGACACTTACGTGATCCGAAAAAAAGTTTTAATACTAAAGTGATCTTTGTACACAAGTTTTGACACTTCGATTAACTTTACTCTTCTTTTTCCTAACAATTTAGATATCACAAAAACAGTTGGAATCTCAAGATTCCCTTTTGAAGCTAAAACGTACTTAAGACTCTCCCCTATCTCATGAGAAAAAGTTGTAAGGTTGACCAATTGCATTTTCCAATTCAAATGTTGCAATATAAACCTTTGCACATTCTAATAAAGTGATGGAAAGCAAACGCTTGATGGATAAAGATATTATCAATATTAATATTATCAATAATATTATTACGATGAGGTTTTTTCAATAATATAGCTGAGGGTAAATTGAGGGCAGAATTGTGAGGACAATCAAATCGTGTAGCTGGGGTCTGAAGAGTTTCAATTTTATATTTTGGGGGGAGATTATGGGATCCACATAGGATTCAAGTGTCTTGTCTCCACGATGTCTCCCAAATTGACCTCATGACACATTCCTTGTACGTCAAAATCAGAGCATCCAACAATCATCACCTTTTGCTTTGCTTCGGTTAGATTGCACTCGCCACCTCGCCGACAAACCAATGCCTTCGCGACACCTTTCTATCTGGTAAAGAAGCACACACCCCAAATTTACGTAATCCCACTTGAGAGAGAAATATCATATGATATAATATTGCATTTTCATATAGTTTTGACCTTCCCAACCATATTAGAAGTTAAGGATAAAATAGCAAAAAATCGTATAATCCAAAGATTGATAATATGACATGACCATGTGGAAGTAAATCTTCAAAGAAAATCTTCTAATCCATTTGTTGATGGCTCACTGTCCACGGGACATGATGGTGAATTTAGTTTGATGAGCAAAAAAGACTAGAGATATTAGTTTAATTTAATGATTATAATTAGAGATAATCTTTTAGATATTACTTAAGAATGGCAATGGGGCGCAACAAGGAATGGGATTGGCATGCCCATTTTCATGTTTGATTTCGAGCGAGACAGACCTTATGCATATTGTGGCCCGTTTATAGAGAAAAAAAATATTTCATTTGTTAAATCATAACATCATTACTATTGTTAAATTATTTTTTTTTTTAAATTGCTTATCATATAAGTCCTTAACGACCATTTAAAAGGCATAAATTTAAAATATGCATGTCTTTCTTACTTTCTTGTAGAAATACATGTCAACTACAGTTATATAGTTGAATCAATAGAATTTTGTCTTTGAAAAGAGAGCTAATAGAAGTATTCGTCGAGCCCATGATGATGAGAGTGCTGATGAAAAATTTATTGAGCTTGATTGGTAGGAGCAAAAGTGTGATTGATTATGTCCGTCACTTAAAAGAATCATTTCTTTAGTCATATGTAATATCTGTGGATGGAGCATTTTCAACTAATACAACCTGAAAAATATAACATTGAGTGTGGCTCGAAGTAGTGACATAATTTGAATTCAATTGGTGATTGAAAAGACCCAAGGACAGTGAAAATGTTTAGAGTGCACGTTAGCAAGATCCGAATATCTCAATTTAGGTGGCAAATGTCCGAATTGAAGCACCAAAAGTTGATTAGCTATTGTAGATTTGCATCACGAAGTTTAAACGTCCGGAAGAGATTCAGGGATTTAGCCAAAAGCTAGCCAGAAATCTAACTCAAGACATGGCCAGCAAAGAAAATAAATTTTGAACTTCCGACCTTGACTTTGAGAGAAGTCAGACTATTCCAAACGTTCAGCCCACTTCGAAAGGACATCTAGACGCACATGAGGACAATTTAAAACACTAGTTTGACCTATTTTTGCTATAAATTAAAAGCCTAAATCAAGAGAGAGCTTAGGGAGTTATTACGAAGTGTGAGTATTCAGGTAAACACTTTGCATTTTTGTGATTTGAGTTTGTGATGCTTTTCAAGTGTAATTATGATCTAAGAAGCACTTGACAATTGTATGTTTCAAGCGATTGTAATATTCTCTTGTTGATTTAGTTGAACATCTAAGTCTCTCTCTCTCTATGGAGTATGCAACCCTGCTGAACGATCTACAATGATAAAGTCAGATCAGAGAGGTTATGGCACATGTGACCGCAACGCACATTTGAGAGGAGCATAAATGTTTTGTAAGAGATGTTTTATGTGTTGCCAAAGATCGAAAAACTAAACTATGGCAAACATATATATTTTTTGGCAAGGAGCATATGGTGCAATTTAGTACAATGATTCATGGAACTAGGGGTATAGTGGGCAACATACACTCAGGTTTTTTTTTAGTCAGTCTCGATTGTAGTTGAAGGGAGGTACCAAGTATGTATTTTCTTTCGTTGGTTTTTTTTTTTTTTCCAAAGAAAGCTGAGGTGTGTTTCTCAAGCATGAGAGGGAGGTGCTTGGTTAGTTTGCCGAGGGGAAGGCAATGATTGAAGAGCATATAGGGAGGAAGATGTTGTGAAACAAACAATCAAATAATAATATAAACAACACAAGGAACTAGATCGAATACAAGATTTATGTGGTTCAGTTGATATGACCTACATTCACAAGGAGAGTAGCAATGAATTCTATTATAGATCAAACGATACAATAGAGATTACAACCACACTCGAGTCACTACAATTCCTTACTCGGTGTTAGCCCTATAATTTCTCACAAAATAATCTCTCAATCTCACAAAGCAATTCACAAAATAGAAGCTTACGAGAAGATATAGTGGCTTCAACACTAAAAGCTCTTAAGGTGTAATTCACGAAGAAGTCGCCTTTTGGATGCTCTTCACGAAAAAATGCCACTTCTTTTTATAGAAGAGAGTTGAATCTAAACAAGAAACCTTTTTTCTAAAAAAATCTACTTCAATTAGAAAACTTACTCAAATTAGGAAACTTACTTAAATTAGGAAAGTTTCATTTTTGGGGCTCAAACTCGAGATATATTTTCAATAATCTCTACCTTGATTCGATGTTTGAGTCAATTCACAATCAGTTTACTGGAAATTTGAATTTAGCTACTATTATTCAATAGCCCATCATGTGCTTGACTGCCATATAAATCTTTCAATTCCAAGCTGTGTTTGAATTTCGTCATAACCACTGGCCTCTTCAAAATACCAACTCCACTTGCACCTTTAACCACTTTGCAAGGATTTATAGACACAACCTTCTCAACGATAAATAAAGCAAATACCATCGTTGCATCTATTTCTATTAGGAGATCATGCGCACACCTTATCAAAGCCATAGCAATCGCAGGCTCTCCAGGCTCGACCTTGCTACAAACACCATCTATGCTAATATCCACTATTTTAGGAGTTTCTGGTTGCAACTCTACCTTGAAATAAACATCATTCGGTTTCATATAAACATTACCACAAGTACTCATACCTAGAAATACTAGAGACTCATCAAATGCAATTTCTCTGCTAATAACAAGTAAATTTAATTCCGGTCAACACAATTGATAACCCTTCTCATCTTGTGCATAGCTTAGGAAAATGCACTTTTTACCCTTCTATTGAGCTTGCCATCCTTATTTAAATATAACATGAACAACCAAATATTCTAATAAAAAAATTAATCAATAACGTTATCTAACCACACTTCTTTTGAAATTTGATATCCAATCACAGTCAATGGGATCTATTTACTAGGTAGCTACTTACTAAGTGCATCTACTAGGAATTTCTTAGTCATACTAATACTAGAGAGTATTTTATGGGCCGTCTATAGTAATATTCTAATCATCAACTCTACAACAGGTTGTGGTCCATTAGCACCACTATGGTGTCTCACTATGCCTTCCATCATGCATAATTCATTTAATATGTTCTAGCAAAACTCCATACTATTATTAATCCACACATCCTTGATCATTTTACCAATTTCCTTTTTGATCAAAACTCTTAACTACTTGATCCTGATAACAACATAAAACTTATGCATAAGTACAAACACACAAGTCTTTCTTGAGTAGTCATCCACAACTGTTAGTATAAATTGGGTAATCTTCCTCGAAGGAAATCGCGATAATCTACAAACATTCAAGTAAATCAACTCTGCAATCTCCATAGTTTCTCTAATAGTCATACTAAACTGCACTTTCCAATATTTTCCTTAGTCACACCACCTACATACATTCTGTTGCTTAGTCAACTAACCACACTGTAAATTTATTTTACTTAGAACCTTCAAACTTCTCTTGCTAATGTGCCTCAAGCGCATATTGTGACGCCTCAGAACGTCACGCACTACATGTGTCCTTACATTTTTATATTTAATACTTTAAAAAATTTTATATGCAAAAGCACATAACATCAACCCTACATAACACAAGCAATTACAAGAAGTCAAGTTACATAATTAACATATGCTTCCTTAATCATTTCGACCCTCTTCCAAGTTTTAATACAAATCCCAAAAGATAAAAGATTACATCGCATTAATTCTGAGAAGAAAGTTCAACTCCAAGGCTTCTACTCCACGCGTCTACTCCAAAAAGACAAGACATGTATATGGTCACTCACTAAACTACAGGTTGATCACCTCATTCGGTGAAATCTCGTCGTCGTCATACATACTTGGAGGACCATCAAAATCTCTTAGAGGTCCCACTATCTCTCCATTATTAGTACGTATATACCAGTCAATATACTTATGGGCGATCCGTTCCGAAAGTTCTCCGTCGACCAATATAATAGACTTGCATATAACATAAACTATATCCGAATCAGGTACAACTATATCTTCTATAACAGCGTTGAACTGGACAAGAGCTCTGAACATAGGTGGTACGAGTGGTGGTGGTGGTGGTGGTACAGGATCCAACCTACAAGTTGGAAAATAAAGGAATGAGCCGAAAATCAATAAATGAAATCTCTAATTCTAAAAAAGGAAAATTCACCCACCACTTAACTTGATACAAACAACATGCAATCAATTATTTTTAAACTCAATGCATAACAAGCACATAAAAAACTTTACATTTTTATGTCGATGGCAAATTAATAGCAATAAATCATACTATTATTTACTATTACATGCGGATGGTAAATCATATTATGATGTACACATAACACTGCTTACTCATTATTAGACATGCGTAATAATTACACATTTTATACTCAATTATTATATTCAATTGTTCTTTACATTCTGATTCACGAGGCATCTCAAGTCCGAGACAACTCGCAACATCCCACTTCTCAATGGAGCATCTCGAAACTCCTAAGGCATCTCGAAACACTCCCCGAGGCATTTGATTCGTGGGATATCATTGCCATGATCGCGTAAATGACGGAATCATCTCATAATTCTTTTTCGTGTTTAATCACAAAGCCACAACGCACATAATAGCATGCTCATTTCATTTTGCAAGCAAATGATACATAAAAAAAAGTTATGCGAACATCATCAACTCCAGATAACATACTTCCACAACATCATTATACTTAAATCATCACTGAGATATAACATCATTGTGAGAAATTGATTATCATCATGTTACATTACTTCATTCTCAAATCGGTAGCCATACAGTGTTCAAATAAGAAAACTCAAAACATAAAAGTTGTAGATCTAAGAGTCTTTGTTCTATTGGCTTTAGAATCAAGTCATTCCAGTATGTATAGATAAATTTATGATCATTTTATTAAACTAGTTCAGAATTAGAATTTCCGCCCACAATATTTACTATTTTCTCCAATTGGTGAGCCTACAAAGTTTATATCAGAAAAATCAAAACATAAAAGTTGTAGATTTACAAATCATTGTTCTTTTGACATTGGAATTAAGTCATTCCGATATATATAGAAAAAGTTATGATCATTCTTTTGGATTACCGCAGAATTGAAATTTTTGCCCATAACGTTTACTGTTTTCTTCAATCGATGAGCCTATGATGCTTATATCAGAAAACTTAAAACATAAAGGTTGTAGATCGACAAGTTCTTGTTCTTTTGGCATTAGAATCAAGTTAATCCAATATATATAGAAAAAGTTACGACTATTTTTATGAACTAGTGTAGAATTGAAATTTTTATCATTTTATTTCCCTTTCCTTTTTGTTTTAGACATCGATGTCATTTATTCACCACTCCATAACATATAAAAGATTTTAATTATTCAAGTCAAACAAGCATAACTTTTCAACACCTAATCATTGAAACTTCGTTACATGTATCATCAAAACTCAAATTGAAAATAATAATCACAAAACAACCAAATTAAGAGTAACAAGAAAATAATCCTAACTTAGCGATTAGAGTTTTCACTTACTTCAAAAATGCTTTGAGCAAATAAATCAAAACTTTATTACCTTCAAATCAAAATATTCAAGAACAAAGATTAAAAATTTTCAATTCCTTTTAAGAAGCAGAACTAGTTTAGAAAGAGAGAATAAGCTCACAAAATCACCTTTAATCCTCTTGATTACTTGGAGTTAAAACACAAGGTAATGTCTTTTCGTTCTTGAAAAAAATCAGCGGGTGAGATTTGAGAGGAAATGAAAGTGAAGGCTTGAGAAGTTTCGAAGATGAAATTCATGAGCAAAAGGAAACATCGTCTTCCTTTGAGGTTTATAAAAGGCTAAGTTTAACTAACCCAAAGTTAAAATGAAATGATTACTTTGGTTAAAACACTTGGTGGTAAATAAGAGAGATGTGTACAAATAATAAAGTGACATTTGGCATAACTTTATGGCTTCAACTTAGCTATTTTGATAATTTGCCATGATATCTTGTACATCAGTCCATAAACAACGAGGTAATCAGTACATAAATGAGGAGAATCGGTGTTCGTTCTAAAAGTTGATAAGTCCGAAAAATATTTTGAACTTGTCAAAATGTTTCGTAAGATTTTCCAAACAAATGAAATATTAAATTCATTAAACTTCTAATGTAACACTTATTCGATACGTAAATTCAAAGCGTATCGGCCTTTGAAATCAAACAACATGGCGTTGCGTGTTTCGTCATTACTTTATAAAATTAATTTGAAAATACATATTCGTCGATTTGATCCTAACGAAAACATTTACGAATAAAATATGGATACATAAAATTGTGATTCGGCTCCCACGATTTCTACATAAAATATTCAACTAAAATTTCCACGTGCAACATTTATCGTCTACAAACTCCTACGCATTATAAATATAATGCAGAAATTTTCGGATGTCACACATATGCCACAATTCGGACTCTCGAATAGATGCATCCATCCTTTCCGCGGCAAATTATGTCATTTTTTCATCTTGAAGCTCATATAGACCACTATGCTTAGTTCCTCTCCTTATCACAAATACACCTCAAGCTAAATTAAGGGCACTTATGGAAATCAAGTTTTTCTTCAACTCTAGAGCATATACCTCAGAATAGTCAATGTCCTCACGATACCAACATGTATTCTGATTTTGATATCACTAAAACCCATGTCATCGCACTCAACATTGCTCCCCAACTATACTTTGCTATTAGCCATGAGTTAATAAGTAGTAGACCAACTCCTATTTAGTGTGGTGTGAAATGAACAACCAGAGTCCATAATCTTTCAGTCAAACGATGAATTCTCAATGATAAACAAGATATAATCAACATAATCCGAATTATAGTAAGCTATAATTGCAACACAACCAACTCCAATACCATTTGTTGAGAGTGTGCAACAGAAATCCGATATCTTTATCCAGAGAGATTCCAAGAGAGATTCCAAGAGAGAGCCAAAATTTGATCCCCTCAACATATTCAATTGAATCCACATTCGTTCAAAAGCTTAAGCCAATGAGTTATGTGACAAATTAGATTTATTAATCGCTCCATATCACACCAATTTTTCGATATGAGATTTTTCTAATACAACTCATACATACATCTCAATAATTTTCCCTTCACGCATAAGCTCAGTTTTAGGTCTGCTTGATTCAAGTATCCTTCTGCACTAACATATCTTAACTTAAATTTCAAACGCCTGCCTTCTTTTGGTCTCTTTCTCTAGACCAAACCATAGAGGCTACCATAAGTGTTACTACACCATAATGCCCATCACTTAGAAACCGTGTTGGTCACTTGATTGCTTTTTCGCCAAACACCAAAACATATTGGGAGTGAACCACCAATCAACCAACGATTCTGATACCATTTGTTGAGAGTGCGCATAGAAGTCCGATACCTTCACCCGATGAGATCGCTAACAGGGAGCATAAGTCTAAATCCGTCAACTTATCTAGTTGAATCCATCTTAACTAAGAAAATTTAAGCCAATGAGTGAACTTGAATATATTAACTATTCCACATTACACCAATTATTTGATGTGAGACTTTTTTAAAATAACTCACACGTGTATCTTAATAGAAGATTTTGTGCTCAAGACCTGACAAATGGTTGGAGTACTATTTTGGGGAGTTTTACCATTTTTTTTTGTGTAGAGGAAGACATATGGAAATATCTCACGATTGTCAATACAACAAAATAAATAAGAGTCGCAGAACTGATGAGCATAATACAATTGGGGAGAGCTCACTCTTAACTCTCAAATGTCAAATTAGGTGAATGCTTTTAGGTTGAAGCGTCGTATAACATCTATTATTGAGTGAACTGATCACCATCATCAATACTTAAGTGCATAGCTCTTGAGTAAATGTGGTCAAGTATGCCTACTGATTACATCAGATTAAGAGTGTTTAGTTGCCCTACTTATGCTTGTGTGGGTAATGGTACAACTAGAACCAAGGGCAAGGAGATGTATAATCCTAGTTTATGCACTTTGGTGAATGGATATAGGTTGTGTACAAACCTAGGTTTATCATAAGTAAGAAAAGTTACATTTGACAAACTTTGCTCCATTTCAGAAAAAAGAGTGAGGGATCGAATATAGAGAGAAATTTGGACAATATTCATATACAAGAGTTGTCAAACTCTTTAACAATTGATAGACGCTTCGAGACGAAGATGTCTGCAACTTCAAGGTGGTCAACAAAGGTTGATGAGCTAGAGCAACATTTGAATGTAGATTTTGGCATGTAATTTAGGGGTAGCAAAGTAAGTATCGGGTATAGAGATTTATGGATTGACAACCATTGAGGGTTTGCAAGTGACTCGAGGGAGTTATGCTAGGAAATTGTCGAAACGCTTTGACATTTGACTGGTCAAATCTATAAGTACCCTCTTTGCTCTATGCCATAAATAATTTAATCACGACGTATTAGGGTGGAGGTTGAGTATTTGTCTCGTGCTTCCCATGTTGGTATTATTGGTTGTTGGTATAATAGTGGGCCTAATGTTTCACATTTTTTTAGGAGAATGTATCAGGTTAAGGGATAAGTGCACTGAAAGTCCTAAAACATGTCATGAAAGTGCAATTGAGTCCTAAAATTTTTAAAAAGTGCAATCAAGTCTTAAAACTTGTCATGAATATGCAATCGAGTCCTAAAAATTTTCAAAATGTGCAATTAAGTTCTAAAATTTGTCACAAAAATGCAATAAACTCATAAAATTTCAAAAATTGCAATCTATGGAAGGACTTGATCGGACCAATTTGACAAGTTTTAGGACTTGATTGCACTTTTTAGAACTTTTAGGACTCAATTGTATTTCGTGACAAGTTTTAAGATTTAATTGCACTTTTAAAAAGTTTTAGGATTCAATTACACTTTTATGATAAATTTTAGGACTTTCAATGCACTTATCTCTAAGGCTAATCTACGTATGCATTGTGATGTAGTGAAGTTGGTCCTCCCGATTTCGTAGGAGTTAACAGAGGTTAGGTTGTGTTTTAGAGGATGTAATTCTAAAAGTGCGGTAGCAATTGGGTTTGTAGACCTAATTACTTAGGAAACCTAAAAAGTGGTTGGTCTTAAGCGTTATGTCATTGCTTCCGTGCATTGTGATATGAGTTTGAGGGAGCCATTATGAGACATAATGGTTTCGTTGATGACTGAGGCTAAACACATAGCAACAACGAAAGAAGCGGAAGAGGCCGCGTGGTTGAGGGACTTAGTCTGTGGCTGTGGCTTGGAACAACATGTTGATTTAGCCTTAAGGTGGAGCTAGAGATATCATAGGAAAACTAAGTACATTGATGACCTACATCGCTACATTAGAGATGGCATGTCGAGAAAGGATGTGCAGACCAAATTTATTTCTTTGAGCAAGCTTGAGCATTGCTTGGGCTTGATAGACGTCTGTGGTGGTTGACACTATGATTAATGAGCTTGAAGTTGGACTTTTTGTCAAGTTGAAGATTTGTCGAGCGAAGCCCAAAAATGAGACTTGATTTGATTTGGAATTGACTTGAATTAGAGTTCGAGGACATCAAAAGATAGAGAAATGGTTTGAAATAGGCATGGACAAGATTTGGACATCCCAAGTTAGGTGGCGGTTGTTTGGATTGAAGTACCAAAATTTGAGTAGCTATTGTAGTCCTGAATCGCGAAGTTTAGACATCTAGAAGAGATTTAGGCCTTTGGCCCCAACTCAAGATGTGGCTAACAACAAAAGTGAATTTTGGATGTTCAACCAAGTCATCATCAGACTTCCAACCTAAACTCAGAGAGGTGCCAAACTTCTAATCTAGACTGAGAGAGATGTTGGATATTTTGAACATCCGGTCCCCTTCAAGTGGAATGACCTAACACAAGTGGGGATGATTTAAAATATGAATTTTGACCTTGATATGAAGGAGCCACTAAGAAGTGTGAGCATGTGAGGTAAACAATTTGTATATTTTTATTTGAGTTTGTGAGACTTTTAGAATGTAAGTGAAATTTGAAAAACACTTGAGAGTTATGTGTGTCGAGTGATTGTAATATTCTTGTTTTGACTTATTGAAACATCTTGCTAATCTCTTTCCTTGGAGTTGGCACACCTGACTGAATAACGTAAATTTTCTATGTTCTGTCTCCATTGTTTGTGTTTGTTCCACGCTTCGATCGTTTTACGTAAATGTTCTTATCTTATTGGGTTAATATCACGAAAAATTTAAAACTGGTATACTTGTGACAAATTTACCTCAAATTAATTTTTTGACCCCAAACTGATACATCTGTAATAAATTTATCCCAAACTGATATACTTATGATAAATTTACCTTCCATTAGTTTCCGTTAAATTGGGTTAATACAAGGAAAAATCTCAAACTGGCACCTGTGACAAACGAAGGGTAAAACTTTAAATTAGTATATTCTATCAACCGTTACGTGTCATCAAACTCAACAATTTGACGGAAACTAACGGAGGGTAAATTTGTCACGAGTGTACCGATTTGGGGTAAATTTATTACAGATGTACCATTTTAGGGTTTTTCGCGGTCAAAAAATTAATTTGGGGCAAATTTGTCACATATGTAACACTTTAGGGTTTTTCTTAATATTAGCCCTACTTTATTTGTTGAAGCTATAAGCTCTTAAACAATAAAGCAGCTTATGAACCACATAAAAGAAGGATCTTTTGTCCCCTATTTGTCCATTTATCAATACTAAATATATTTTATTAAATGTCTATGATCCTTTAATAGATGTTCACTTCAATTAAACACTATTCTGCTTAGGGTATATACCTTATCGTGTTCAGTAACACTTGTGAAGTCCATATATAATTTAAGTTGTTGGATCCAATGAAGACTTTACAGAAAATTAGTTATCCATATATTTTTGGGTTAATACCAAGAAAAACGCTAAACTGGTACACTTGTGACAAATTTATCATAAACTATTTTTTTATCACAAAAAATCTCAAATCGCTACATTTGTGACAAATTTACCTCCAAACTGGTATACCTATGACAAATTTACCCTCCGTTAGTTTCCATCAAATTTTATTGTCAAATTACTGAGTTTGATGACACATAACAGTTGACAGGATATACTAGTTTGGGGTTTTACCCTCTATTTGTCTCAAGTGTGCTAGTTTGGGATTTTTCGTGATATTAACCCAATTTAATATAAATTAACGGAGGGTAAATTTGTCACAGATATCCTAATTTGGGGTAAATATCACAAATGTACTTGTTTTAGGTAAATTTGTCACATATGTATCATTTTGGAGTTTTTCGTGGTTAAAAAATTAGTTTGTGGTAAATTTGTCACATGTATACCGGTTTGGGGTTTTTTGTGGTCAAAAAAATAGTTTGAGGTAAATTCGTCACAGGCGTACCCATTTGGGACTTTTCGTGGTATTAACCCTATATTTATAAGCAAGATATATCTCTACAATATGATGTTTTCGTGTGATATCATACTTGTCTATGAATCCAAGAGCAGTTAGATTCCAATTCTAAAGAAGAAAGTCACTAAATGACATTCCCTATGATTAAGGAATATGCATATACTTGAATCAGACATACAATATGCATTTGATTCATCATGATATCGCAAGCGCAAAAATCGCATATATGAACAATTAATGCATTTGAACTTGGGTTCACGCATCTCACCCGATCCATGGGATTAACGGAGTATTTCATCGTCTCGATGAACATATAATACCCACTTAAAACGAGCTTCTTCGTCGAAAAAAATAAAATTTCGAACCCATTCCATTTTATTTTTTTCATACGATAATAGATCGTTCACGTTTCGTGGAGCAGAGGAACAAAAGCGACCAAGCCAAAGGGGGACGAGACTAAGCCGATGAAGGGGGCACACACTAAAAAACAATGCACTTTTGTTGTTCCACCTTTAACGCCGACAACCTTTTGACTAGGGTTTCCTTGTCGTCGATAACACCCACAAAGAAAGACCAAACCAAACCCTATAATAATAATGAAGCTCCCCCTCACAGTATATTCCACTACGCGTATGATTTCATAAAGCCCTAAGTGAAATGGCAGTTGCACCATGATTCCTCTTTTTTACTTTAGTGAAATAGCAAGGACCACAAATACAATACCTACCTCCACCTCCTCCCCCCCTTTTTTTTTTTTAACTCTTTTGAAATCCAATTAGTCGGCATATCCTCCCAAAAAGTAATTTCTTTCTTTTGATTTCCCCTTGTTTAAAACTTGGTCTGCTAGTGCTTGCTCCTTGTTTGATGCTGTTGTTATCACGTTATATTTGTTTTTGAGTAGCAAAAAGCTTGGAGTAAGTCGGCGAATCCACCGGCCAAGGCGACAAGCTACAGTCGTACACGATTTGGGAGGGTTGGTTTTGTAGTTGGAGCTTGAAGCTAAGCCGGTGGGGTCATAACCGATCAATTCTAGGTCAACTTGCGAAATGTTATCCTTTTTTGGATAAATATTGGTCTAATTCCCTAAAAAAACTCATAACTTTAAGTCCAGTCCCAATTCTGTCCCGAACTTTTATTTGTCTAAAGAAAAAACCCTAACTTTTGGTCCAGTCTCAAATTTACCCCGTACTTTTTTTTGTCCAAGAGAAAAATCACCAATTTTTACTCTAGTTTCAAATATGCCCCCATCAGCTCTTTGTTTAAAAATCGCCGTTAGTCATTCCTATTTTCCTATCCTAGAACGGTTTCATTTTTTAGATAATTTTCCATGTTACCTTGCTAATGTGGATTTATTATTGATATGAAAATGCCATGTCAAATTAGGATTGGACCACGGGATTAGATTTGAGAATAGATTGAAATTTTGTAATTTATTTTAGACAAAACAAAATTTGGGATAGATTCATGACTAAATCTAAAGTTTGGGGTTTTTTCTGAGATAAAAAAAAGTTCGAGGCAGATTTGAGATTTAACTTAAAGTTGGAGGTTTTTTTTTTTAGACAAAAAAAAAGTTCGGGACATAATTGGGACTAAACCTAAAGTTGGAAGTCTTTTAGGAAATTAGGCCAACAAATATTTCATTGTCAAACTTTTTATATGGCAGTCCAAGCCAAAATTTAAGCCATTAGGTAAAGTCAGATCCGGTAATCAAGTAAGAGCGATTTAATCAGGCCTAGAGCATTATGAGAAATGAATAAAAAGAAGAGAACAGGTGCCAATCAGCGAAAAGGAAGAAGAAAGAAACAGTAAACTGGTTTGGACTCGAAAGGGACATTGTATTTCGATCTTCCTCCAGAGAATGACATATCACATGGAAGAATAGCGAAAGGTGATGTGGACACCTCTCTTAGTGCCCCTCTAAATCAATCAGGTGTGCAAGTTAAATGTAATATAAAAATGGTTACTATTTTTTTTTATGGGTAACAATGGAAGAATTACCCATCCATAACATCAAGGGTGACCAAAGTGCAGCGGATCGGAGCTCGACGATGGACGAGCGAGTGAGGTGCGAAGGCGGGGTCAACGGCCAAGCACGGCGGTCACCCATGACGAAGCAATAGAGGCGCGGGGAGAAAGAGATTTTGGATATATGGTTTGGTAGGTAGGGGGTGTAAGTCAAGTTTAATGAGCAATTTAGCGGAATTTGAACCCTTTAATTGGTTGGTGATGCGTGTCAACCTTTAAGGAGCAATCGATCTAAGATGTAACTTTACCCTCTAAATTTAGAAGATCTCCTATGCTACGCCATATATACGTATATCCTCCTCTTTTTTTTGCTTTGGGTGCCGTGATACAACATATGATAATTCGAGGAAGATTTAGATCCTCTAAATTTACCCTTTTGATGTAAATATACCCCTTTAAATGATCTACACGCATTAGGGAAAATTACCCAATTAATCATAAATCTATTATATGGATACTAATTTAGTTATAAACTTTTCAATTCTGCCAATTTAGTCTTAAATATTAGCGCGAAATTCCAATATAGTCATTCCGGTCAATTTTCGTTGAAAATTGTTGGCTTGATGGTTAAGTCATCACCAGCTGTCCTGTGTGGCACATTGCCATGTCGGCAATTTCTGGCTAAAATTGATCTGAAGAATTACATTGAAATTTTACGCAAAAATTTAGGACAAACTTAGCAAAATTGAAAAGTTTATGATTAAATTAGAATCCATACAATAAATTTAGGGTTGATTAGATCATTTTTTCACGCCCCAAAAAATTTTGGGAAAAATTTCAAATAAGGGCATAAAGTGCATTTATTTTTTTTTAATTAAGGACTAGAAGTAGACATTATTTCAAATAAGGGTCTTAAGTGCTCTTCTTGTCTCAAATAAGGGTTTGAAGTGCCCTCTTTGTCTTAAATATGGACTTGATGTCATGGGCATTTTCGTCCTTTCACTTTCACATTTTCTATTTTCTAAAAAAAAAAATTAAAAAAAAGATGATGAAGATGTAAGCGTTGTCCGCCGTTGCCGCCGCCCTAACGTCGTCGGAAAGGGCCTGCGATGGAGGGGAATGGTTGGCGAGGGTCGCCGAGCCCCAGCCAAGGGCCGACGACCCTAGCCGACCGAAAGCGAGGGCCCGATGACCCTCACTTGGAGCTAGGCGAGGGTCGCAACCCTCACTAACCATTCCCCCCTATCACCGGCCCTTTCTAGCAACGGTGGGGCGGCGGCCCACGCCAACACCTGCATCTTCATCTTCATTTTCATCTTCGTCTTTTTTATTTATTTATTTAAAATTTTCCTTATTTTTTGAGAAAACAAAAGAGGAAAAAATAGAAAAAATAGAAAAAAATAGAAAATGTAAAATGATGAAAATGCTCTTCAGATTAGGCCCTTATTTAAGAAAAAAAAAAGGTACTTCAGGCCATTATTTGAAACAAAGTTACTTCAAGCTCTTATTTGAGAAAATAATGGTACTTCAGGCTCTTATTTGAAAATTTTCCAAAAATTTGAGAGCTCCTTTAATCAAAACTATTAAAAGCACCTTGACTTTTCTGAAATACCCATTCGTTTTTGAAAAAAAAAAAAACACTCTCTCTCCCCTCTTTCTCTTCAGCACTGTCTAAAAGCTCCTCCACCTTTAATCACTGTCGTCGGCACTATCAAATCGAAGCCACCACCAACACGACCACGGCCATATATGGTAGCTTCCCTTGCTGGTCCTCATCTCTCCAAGCACCCGTTGACGAGTCACGTTGCTGACGAGCAGCAAGCAACTAGAGTCGTGCTGGCGAGGGGGCGTGGTGGCAACTGGCGGCAGCAAGAGCGTAGTGTTGCTACGACGGGGCTAAAGAAAGAAGGGGAGGAAGATGAAAAGGAAGGCTCAATCAGTCCGAGGAGAAGACCGACGCACCTTTTTGCGCATGTTGAAGAGGATAATCATTCTCCAAAATGTCATACATTTCGGCCTATTCGCGCAGATCGAAATGGTTCGAACCTTTGACAGCAAATATTTCAAGCACGTACGTCCAAAACAAATAGAAAATTAGGAGATGCTGATGGAGCAAATCATTGAATGACTCCCATTGGATCAGAGGAGGACTGCTTTCTTTTAGAATTTAGCACATTATTGGTACTCCACAAGGAAAACGAGAGAGATGACAGGCGCATCTTGGACCACGGAGCAAGACTAACATTTCCAACACGTCCAAAGGCTCCATCCAATCAATGCGACCCAATTTTCTATTTCAGCAGAAGAAAACACACTACCTTTGTCTTTCACGTGGGGGTTTGTGCCGAGGTGGAGAAAGTCTACTACGTGAACCCAATCGATGGACTTAAACTTTGGTTCATAATAAAGCCATTTTGGACCTGGATAAGTCCCTAAACTATCTCGGCTTGTTGGAGTATATCTCCTAATTCCAAAGTCATTAGAACTAAAAGAGGGTAGTCCCTCCCTAATCGGCACAACAAAGCTAGACCTTGGAATGAGGAAGGCTTCTTATGGAGCCGGTCGGCCGTCTTCCTCTATTTACAAGGGTTCCACCTTGCTCCAACGATGAAATTAAGAAGTGGAGGACGTAACTCCTCATGTCTGCTCAACATGTTAACGCACCTCCATGAACCGAAGGGCTGAGTCAGGTACTCCCTGGTTCATGGAGGTTTCCACAAGGAAAACAAAGGAGATGGCAGGCGCATCTTGGACCACGGAGCAAGACCAACATTTCCAACACGTCCAAAGACTCCACCAATCTTGACCAAAAAAAGACTCCATCCAATCAATGCGACCCAATTTTCTATTTCAGCAGAAGGAAACACACTACCTTTGTCTTTCACGTGGGGTTTTGTGCTGAGGTGGAGAAAGTCTACTACGTGAACCCAATCGATGGACTTAAACTTTGGTTCATAATAAAGCCATTTGATAAGACGGGTGACAATACGTGATACAACCAACACATAATACTCTTTCTAGTAGGATGAAGAATCGATTGGAGGATTCTCCTAGAGATTTTCATGTCACTAGTTCTAGACTCGTTGGAGATGGGAAAAAGTACCAAAAACTTCTTAAATCTATTACATTAGTATCAATTCAATCCTAAACATTCATTTATGGCCTTCATAGCCCTGTCGGCTTTGGGCGAGGCGGCCCTCACCCTGATTGGGAAGGGCTGCAACCTTTGCTAGCTACCAGTGAAGACTTGCTAGCCCTCACCAAGTGGCCGATGAGAGTTGCCGGCGACCTTCACCGACCAAAACGAAAGGAAAAAAGGAAGAAAAAAAATAAAAAGAAAGAATAAAGAATAAAGAATAAAATTCAAAAAACTATTAAAAAATTTCCACTTTAGTGTCGGCAGCGCCATGTTGGATGGTCTGCGTCCATGTTAGCGATTTTCACTCAAAATTGACCGGATGAATTGAATTGGTACAAATGTGAAAAATCTTAAGACTAAATTAATCCAATTGAAAAGTTCAAGACTGGATTAATCCAATGCAATATGTTTAGGAATTTTTTGGTACTTTTCCCTCTGAGGTGTCCTATTAGCAAAAAGTGAGTAGCGAGATACAAACGGTCTATAGAACTGATCAAGATGAGGACTTTCGTCATCCTTGCTTGCACCGATTGTGACGGGTAGGCTCCCTGCTAAGATGGAACAACTCCCCTACCATCGTACTTGGTAAATTCGAAGCAACTACTCGAGGATGGGTTCGAACTCGACACTTGAAGGTGGGGATGAAAGTAGTACCATCACTTATTCATCATCCCGTGGGGCAGAGTGCCAGTAGTGAGGATCGGAACCCTCACCTTTCGGTTTCCATAAGAAGAATCTGCCCAATTGAGCTGTGGTTGGTTATTGTCTGCCACATGTTGACATCTGATTTTGGACAACCCATTTAGATATTCATTACATAAAATTTTAGGAATTGTCACGATCCCTAATAATAAAAAAAACCAGTAATTGCATTTGCATATTAAGTGCATTTTTCATGCATGATTAAACCCACATAGTTTGCATATTTATTGGACCGGTGGCGAATGAACTTAAATGAATAGATTCGAATTTAATTAATAAACTGAACGGAGCCCCTAAGAGCATGAAATTTTGGCAAAGCCCATGGACACATCAAAAGGATCGATATTTGGATAAATAAAGCCAAATTGGAAATATTGAATTATGTGGACACGTCATTGGAAATTCTATAACTTGTCATAAAAGTGTAATCAAGTCTTAAAACTTGCAAAAAGTGCAATCAAGTCCTAAAACTTATTAAATTGATGCAATTGAATCCTTCTTTTAACTCTGTCCAACTTTGCTAACTGAAAATGCCGATGTAACTTCTTTTTTATTTTATTTATATATTCTCTCTCCTACATGACGATGACATGGCCAAAACGACATCGTTTTGGTCCAAATCTAATTTTTATTTAAATCAAATTAAAAATAATCTAAATTTTTTTAAAAATAAATAAAAGGTTAGAACTAGGTCGTGAGGGCTCCAAGCCCTCGCCGGCATTTCCCCACCATTGCCGGGAAGGGTAGACGATGGTGGGGGAATGGTCGGCCAAGGTCACCGGGCCCTTGCTAGGGGTCAGCAGCCTTTACCCAAATCGGTGAGGGTCGCTTTCCAGTCAAGGGCTAGCATTGTAGGGGTTAGTCGCCATTGGTGGCCTTTGGCCAAAACTAGGCGAGGGCTGGCGACCCTCATTTGCAGTCGTCAGGCCTCGGCTAGGGCTTGACGACCCTCGTCGACCATTTCCCCACATCGTTGACCCTTCCTAGTGGTGGTGGGGTGGCAATGGCGAGGGCCCCTCACCGCTTGGTTCTAGCTTTTTTTAAATTTTATTTTAATTTTAGCATTTTTTTAAATTAAATTTAAGTAAAATTTATATTATAAATCATAGTTGGACCGAAATGACGTCTTAGCCATAAATTTCGTGTTTTAGCCACATCGTCACCATGTAGGAGAGTGAAAATATTAAAAAAAGCAACATCAGCATTTTATGTTAATCAAGTTGGACGGAATTAATGAAAAGACTCGATTACACTAATTTAACAAGTTTTAGGATTCAATTTCATTTTCCAAATAAGTTTTAGGACTTATAGTGCATATATCCCAATTATAAAATAGCAAACTTGGAAGATAATTAGGTTTATCCAGAGGAAATAATCAGAAAATTGCCTAAGATTGAGTGTCAGAATTAGGAAACAAAATCCCTAAACTATACCTATACATACATGCATTAAGTTCTTGCAAAAGGGAAGACGTTAAAAATGGGGGACCATAATATACGACACAAGATAGAACGAAATAGAGAAAGAAAAGAGGAGGTGCCCGGCCGTCCGCGAGTCGCCACCCGCCCCGTGTTCATCCTCACAGTGTGCCGCTGCTGTCGAAATGCCAGTAGCCCCGACGTTCTAGCTCCGGCTCTTCCTTGTCCCGGTGCCGATCTTCAGTTCAGTACAACATCCTCGTCGACGCCTCTGCTCCTCTGCGAAACCTGCTGCGACAAGCACCAGCAATCCTACCCTGACTATAGCAACTTGAGCCACCAGATCGCAACAACACAGTCGCCGGGCCTCGTTGAATCCTTCTAGCCCCTGAGCAGCATCGCTTACGCAGAGCCGGCGCGACCCATCCAGCCCAACAATTGCTTCCTTCCTCGCTGCGCCTCAATCGTCCATTGGCAACGCCCCTCATTGCCTACAGTTGTGACGCCCGACGAACTCTGGGCAACTGCACTCATCCCTGCCTAGTCGTCTAGCTCATGTAGCTGCCTCGCTGCCGTGTCCGAGCTACCCACGACACCGTCGTCCTTGTGCCTCCCGTCGCTGGGCCCGTTTTGGAAGTAAATTTTCCAAATTAGGTAAAATCTGAAATCGAATCAATTAAAAACATTCATTGCCTAATTTGCAATTATTTGAATCTAATGGGATTTCCTTGAGATTTTTAGGCATTATCCAAATTAGGAACTTTCCCTTTTGAGTCATGCGGAATACATTGCGGTTTTGATCTTAAAGCACTAAGAACAGACCTCGATGATCATTGTTTCCTATTTTGAAATTATTGAATATTTGATTATGTGTGGGTTGCATGTTATTAATTTTGAAAACTTTCCTATTTTGAAAATCACAAGAATTGCATTGCATTTAGAAGAGATTGCATGTATATTAGTTTCCTAGTTTAGAATTGCATATGTAAGGGTCATGTAGTAATGTACAAAATTTCCTAATTTAGAATAGGATTTAATAAAAATTATTTCCTGATTTAAATTAGGTAATCACATGTTTAAGTAGTTTTTTTAAAAAGAAAACCATAAAGAAAATCACAAGAAATACATTCACATGTCTTCTAGAATTAGTAACATTTGTCATTGCCATGTCACCAATTTCATGTCATTTATTAGACATAAGTTTATGGTCATATAAATTAGACTGCATGTCATGCTAGATTAGTTCATAATTTTTACCCGTCATTAAAATTAGGTCATGTCACATGTCATTAGTTTATTAATTCATGCATGTTAAACTTAGATTAAGGCTCCATCCGTTTCATAGAAAATGTGTTATTTTTGAAAAATGTTTTCCAGGAAGCTTCAAGAAAATGATAATATTTTTCGGTATTTGACCGAAACCTGAAAATGAACTAGAAAATATTTTCCGCCGTTCGGTATGGAAAATCATATATGATTTTCTTTATTCTTTTTAAAAATTTTTGAATTTTGAATTATTTTTTTATTTTTTCCTTTTTATTTTTTCCTCTTGCCTCCTCTGCCATGATGGGCTGCGACTGCCATAGGGGAGCTTGAGGCTGGCCTGGCGATGGCCATAAGCAAGCTCTAGCTCGTCGAGATCGGCCAAGTTATCGGTCGTCGCCGAACTGCCGATTGTTTCTAAGGCCAAGCGATCGGTGGAGGAAGAAAAAAGAAAAAAGAAAAAATTTAAAAATTTAAAATTTTTTTAAAAATTGGAAATATATAGATAGAGAGTGAGAAGAGGGAGATTGGTCTACATGGAAAATGATTTCCTCTTTTCAAAAAGAGAACATCATTTTTTTTTCACTTTTGACCGTGTTTTTTCCATGGAGGGAAATTTTTTTCCTTGACTCATTGATTTTCCATCTCCGAAACACTAAAAAATTCCGAAAACATTTTCCGACAAGTTGTTTTTCACAAACAAACGATGCCTAAAATTGCATATAGTTTAGTTTTCATAAACAAGAAAAATTCAAAAAGAATTAATTAGAATTGTATAATCATTTGGGTAAATGCCACAATAAACCGTAAACTTTGCTTTTTATGACACATTATCCTAAACTTTTTTTCTGATACCAAAAACTCCAAACTTGTATAGTGTGATAAATATACTCTAAACTTTTTTTGTGACACCAAAAATTCCAAACTTCTATCAGTGTGATACATTTATCTCAAAAAATTGCCTGATCCAAGAGAATTTTCATCTTTTACCTTTTTATTAAATAGAATATTAAAAAATATTTTTAAAAAAAGAAAAAAGGGAAATTAGGGGCAAGGGCGGTAGCCTTCGCTATCGCCGAGGCCTCGATGAGGGCTGACAACCCTTGTTGGTTGTGGGTGAGGGCTTGGTGAGCCTCGCCTAGTGCTGGGTGGAGGGTCACGGCAAGCCCTCGGCCAGCCTTGCTGAAGGCCACCATCGCTGGGCGAGGTCCGGCGAGCCTCGCCCAGCGTTGGGCGGAGGGCCGCACGCGACCCTCACCAAGGCCCTAGCAACCCCCGCCGACCCTCTCAGGCGACGGGGGCGACGGCAGCGAGGGCTACCACCCTTGCCCCTGATTTCCCTTTTTTTTCTTTTTAAAAATGTTTTTGAATATTCTATTTAATAAAAAAGTGAAAATAAAAAAATAAAAAAAGTTTGGGGGTAAATGTGTGTTTTTATTTCAGGTGGGGTAAATAGGTCACACAAGTAGAAGTTTGGGGTTTTTGGTGTCATGCAAAAAAGTTTAGGATAAATGTGTCATAGAGGGTAAAATTTGAGTTTTTTGTGGCTTTTTCCCTTATCATTTAGAAATTATGTTTAGGGCATGCATATTTTTACATTGACATCTTGCAAATACTTGGGGTGCTGATAACAATTAGGCAATGCTTTGCTTAGTGTTATGAAGTTTTTTTTTTCCCTATTCTAACAATTTATTTATCATTTTTTATTTATTGAGTATTATATTAATTGAGTGAACACTCGCATGATCACATCTCATATGTTAGTAGAGTAGTCTTAAAATTGACCAAGATTGCCTGCAAAACATATTTGAAAATAAAAAGAAAAAATACTGAAATGACGTTAGATTTATCTAGTGTAAATTCAAGTCCTTGTGTTCATGAAAGGTATCATCCCACACTTGGGTTTCTAGTTAACCCATAATTGATTAGTGGCGACTTCTAATTGATTTAATGTGCATGTTAAATTAATTAAATTGAAATCTTAAAGTTGTGATTGGTATGGGTTTATGAGAGTCCGTGCCAAGTCTTTGAGCTTAGTAATCCATTAGCTTTTTTTTTAGTGGTCCACCTCGGAGAAGATCACGTCACCACATACTATAGTAGATCCTTTTTGTCCACCTGTATATGTTACATTATACTTTTGCTAAAATTGATTTGACAATATTGACTCGTAAAATTTTGACAGAACATAAAAGGCTTTTGGGTTAATACCTGGAAAACCTCAAACCGGTACACTTATGACAAATTTAATCCAAAATTATTTTTCAACCACGAAAATCTTTAAACTAGTACACCTATGACAAATTTACCTGAACTAATTTTTTTATCACGAAAAACCTCAAACCAGTATATCTGTGACAAATTTACCAAAACTAGTACACATATGACAAATTTACATTCTGTTAATTTTCGTTAAATTAGGTTAATACCACAAAAAATCCCAAACTAGCACACTTATGACAAACGGATGGTAAAATCTTAAACTAGTAGACCCTGTCAACTATTATGTGTCATTAAACTCAGTAATTTGACAATAAAATTTAACGAAAAGTACTAAAAGGTAAATTTGTCACATGTGTATCAGTTTGAGGTAAATTTATCACAGATGTATCATTTTGGGGGTTTTCATGGTAAAAAAAAATAGTTTTGGGTAAATTTATCACATGTATATAAATTTGGAGTTTTTCGTGATATTAATCATGATTTTTTGTGAGAGGAGAGGGTGATGTCCATTAGGTAGTGTGGTCCACGTGGCTGGGGCGCGTGTGGGGGATGGAGGAAATATTCATCTAAACAAAGAATCTTTTTTTTGTTGGGGGGGGG
>BCNH02000006.1:4391862-4432472 GCA_001662345.2 Metrosideros polymorpha var. glaberrima
GGGGGGGGGGGGGGGGGGACCTCTTGGAGTTTTTATATAAATTGAGTACCAACACACTCCCACTTGCCTTCATCTCCAGCATAGTCTATATGCAACCACCACCTTATGAAGAGGCCCCCCTTCTAACTCCCCAACACCAAAACCTCTCTCTCTCTCTCTCTCTCTCAAACTCAAACATAATTGGTACAATCCAAACTCATATAAGATCAGAACTTGTGGGCAATCAGGGAAATGGAGGGAAGAAGAAGTGAGTACAAGGATGGTGAACTGAATAATATGAGCGAAGAAACCACTCTTGATTGGAGAGGCCGGCCGTCCAATCCTCACAAGCATGGTGGCATGAGAGCTGCAGCCTTCGTTCTCGGTCCGTATCCCTCTCTCTCTCTCTCTCTCTCTCTCTCTCTCTCTCTCATGTACGCATGCGCGTGCCCGTGTGTATATCTTTGAACTATATCCGGCCTATTCCGGTGCGTCTTTGGAGGGATACTATCGTAAGAACCTCTCAATTAGGATTGGAAAATTGCAGATCATATGAATATTTTCAGTTTTAATATAGTACAATTGATAATTTGTACACACTTTAATACTTATATGTCGAAATTAGTTATGTCTCACCTGTTTTGCATTCGATCGGTTTTCCGTCTCCATAATGCATACCCTTTTGAGATTGTTTCTCTTCTCTTGCCATGAATCCATTTCAGTGGCCATAGCTTGTAGCTAGCAATCAGTGTGTTTTCTGCTTTTGGTTCTTCTTTTAGGGTGGTATTGGCCTCACTTCTATGCATCCTCCATGCTCCACAGGTTGATCTTGATGACAACAAAAGCAATAATGATAAAAAGGATATTGATGAACTTTTCCCTTTTTCCCTCACTTAATCTTTTTTGCTTCTGTGTATCTGATGTGGTGCAGTATGCTGATATATAAAACGATAATAATATGGTAGCATGTAAAAATGAACAGGACTACAGACGTTTGAGATAATGGCAATTGCAGCGGTTGGGAACAACCTGATAACGTACGTGATAAACGGGATGCACTTCTCGCTGTCGAAATCGGCCAACATCGTCACCAACTTCGTCGGCACCATCTTCCTCCTCGCCCTCCTGGGCGGCTACCTCTCCGACTCCTACCTCGGCAGCTTTTGGACCATGCTCATCTTCGGCTTCGTCGAGCTCTCCGTAAGCATTCGCTGATGAATCCAGTCGCGACGCATTTCATATGCTAACATATAGTAATATTGAGATACTAATAATTAGTCTTGAAAGTTTCGTACATCATCATATATGCGCAACATATTCAAATACTTCGGATGTGTCCACACTTTTTGTCTCTCTCTCGAACTTCATTATTGGTTTCTTTTCTTTCAAGACTTTCTGTTTTGATTCTGTTTTCTTTATGGCCACCTTCTAATCTTGCCTGGTCGCTTGTGAGTACAGATGTTTAGTCCAGACTCTGTCTGCTACATCATGATTCTCCAACTAAATAAATAACGGGTCAGAGAAAGGGTAATTAGGTTAATACTTGTTTAATGCACATAATTATTTGTTAATCCCCCTGAAAAATGATCATATGCAGGGTTTCATATTGTTGTCGGTCCAAGCACATCTACCACAACTCAAGCCACCAAAATGCAACATGATCGGTAATCCTTCCGAGTGCGTCGATGCCAAGGGCTTCAAAGCGTTCATCTTCTTCGTAGCCCTCTATCTAGTCGCGCTAGGAAGCGGGTGCGTGAAGCCCAACATGATCGCCCACGGTGCGGACCAGTTCAAGAGGGAAGACCCCAGCCAGTCCAAGAAGCTGTCCACGTACTTCAATGCGGCTTACTTCGCGTTCTCAGTCGGTGAGCTCGTGGCCTTGACCGTGCTCGTGTGGGTCCAGACTCACTCGGGCATGGACATCGGGTTCGGCGTGTCCGCGGCTGTCATGGCCATGGGGTTGATTAGCTTGGTCTCCGGCACTCTTTATTACAGAAACAAGAGGCCCCAAGGAAGCATCCTCACTCCTCTTGCCCAAGTAATTTCCTCCCTCTTTATTCTTTATTTTATTCATAACGTACCAGCTATTCTAAGGTGGTAGCAAGAGTTGTTTTTGAGGACCCTTTATTTTTCGTGAAGATATGATGAGAATCTCTTGATTATGACCTAGGATAATAACATATAAAAATGTCCACTGGTCAAACGGGGAAGCTCTTTTCTCCATGGTTTTCCTACAGCGGAACGTGCTGTTTGGTTTCAGCGGATACGTGGGCTAATCTGTCTGCTTCTGTCGGCCAGAAAAAGGCTCAATATGCATCTGTTGTTTTGTAAAATGCACGATATTTAAGCTCGTGTATTTGTTTAATGTCGGATCACATGAACCACTAATCAAAAGAGCTGTGTCGGAGAAGATGATGTTGACTCATGATGGTCAACAATCTGACAATCTTTATTAATATACTGAACGTTTAAAAAAATACATCTGTTTTGTCTCCATATCTGCAAAGATAATCTAGTTTTAGTTCTTGTGTAAGTTCTTGAGTGGGTACTGATGAATACGATGAACTTGGTTTCATACGCGAAATCGCAGGTGATAGTGGCAGCTATAGTGAAGAGGAATCAGGTGCTGCCATCTAATCCGCAGCTGCTTCACGGAAGCCAAGACAGTATGAATGATAGCAACAACGGCGGCTCATCCTTGTCGACTCATGGTGGTCACCTTTTTCACACCGAAAGGTTCAGGTATATTTCCTCCTGTCCGTATTACATTTTTGACTCTTTTGACTCTCTTTTCTTATTTTTTTTACCAGAGCGGATTGGACGGATGTACACTTTTGTCCACCGCACTATCAAATCATACAAGTCCCGCTTGAGATTTATATAATTTAACGAATATGATGAATTAATTCATATAGTTCAATTCTCATATTTTCATTTATCTAATTGGTCATCTCTAACGGCGTTAGTTTGTTTCTTATCTTTTTGGTCCAATAGATAGTTTCTATTTGGATAAGGGTCGAATATTATTTTTCACATTTTTTCCAGAAGTTTTGCTAGGTTGTGTTACCACAATTATTCATGTGAGAATTAATTTTGTCTTCAGCTGAATTAAAAAAAATTTAGTGCTTTCAGCTTTGTCTTTTATGCTCATGTTTCGAGCAGTTGGTTCCGTTTTAAATCAACATCACTTGCATTATCCCAAAGGTTATGTCAATTCTAAACACAATAAAAGAGCAAGAACATTAGCTTTCCTAAAACAACCTTCCAACAAAAATCATTCATTGATCCGACACACCAAGAGATTTCAAGCATGATCATGTCATCAAAGATTTGATTGTTTTCTGAGGGTTTGTAGTTGAATTTGATGGCAGGTTCTTGGACAAAGCATGCATCAAGACCCAGGACGAGGCGAAGACCAGGGAGAGCCCATGGAGGCTGTGCACAGTGAGCCAAGTGGAGCAAGTGAAGATCCTCCTCTCAATCATCCCTATATTTGCATGCACCATCATCTTCAACACCATCTTGGCTCAGCTCCAGACCTTCTCAGTCCAGCAAGGCTCCTCCATGAACACCCACCTCACCCACTCCTTCCACATCCCTCCCGCCTCCCTCCAGTCCATCCCTTACCTCATGCTCATCTTCGTCGTCCCGCTCTACGATGCCCTCTTCGTCCCCTTCGCCCGCAGGCTCACAGGCCGTGACTCCGGGATCTCGCCCCTCCAGCGCATTGGCTTCGGCCTCTTCCTAGCCACCTTCTCCATGGTCGCTGCCGCCCTCATGGAGCGCAAGCGGAGGGAGGAGGCAGTCGGCAATGGCAAGATCATTTCCATCTTCTGGATCACGCCGCAGTTCTTGATTTTCGGGCTCTCCGAGATGTTCACCGCTGTTGGGCTCATCGAGTTCTTCTACAAGCAGTCGTCGAACGGGATGCAAGCGTTCTTGATGGCGATCACCTACTGCTCGTATTCATTCGGGTTCTATTTCAGCTCCTTGTTGGTGTCCCTAGTGAACAAGGTCACGGCTTCGAACGGCGACGGCGGTTGGCTTGGCGAGAACGACTTAAACGAGGACCGGCTCGACCTCTTTTATTGGTTATTAGCGGTCCTGAGCTTCCTCAACTTCCTCAACTATCTCTTCTGGTCTCGTTGGGTCTCTCGCGGCCCGCCTTCCTCGTTGGCGCCATTGCAGCCTAACGTCAACGCTATCTCTTCAAAGAATTTGGGAAATGTCGACGTTAATCGCGACATACCTTAAAATGAATGATATCATAGTGATTAATTAATTTGAATCATTAATTATATTGCTCATATATAGATATATACTAGAAGAATCAAAAGAGTTATGGAAGCTTTTGGCGCCCCCATGTATGAGTGCTTCCTTAAGGCTCCTAAAGAAAGAGTTGTAGTAGTTCATAAGATAAGAGTGATATATGGATGCAAGTTGCTTGTGTATTGCACTTACTTCTCACTAATATATGAGGGATTCAAACATTAAAAGAAGTTGTGAAGAACTGTGCTTTCTTGACCTTTTGTGAGATTTTCTTTTTCTTTGTGCATGGAATCTAATTAGCGAAGATTGAATGCTTTTGAACATTGGAAAATTGTCCAAAAAGTCCTAAACCAATTGTACGGACGCCAATTCAGTCATAAACATTTCAATTGTGCCAATTAGTATTAAATCTTTTGACGATTTGCCAATTTAGTCATAAACCTATAAATTGTACCAATTTAGTCCTATCATTTTGACAATTTGTCAATTTAATCATAAACCTTTTGACGATTTGTCCTTCCGGCCAAATATCATGACAAAATTGGCAAATTTTCAAAAGGTTTATGACTAAATTGACACAAAAAGTTTAAGACTAAATTGACAAATCGTTAAAAGGTTTATGACTGAATTAACACAATTGAAAGGTTTAAGACTGAATTGGTTGTCGTACAATAGGTTTAGGATTTTTGGACAATTATCTCGAATATTAAGCATCGTGCCCTAATACCAAGCGGTTGAGAATTGAATCCAATTTTTTCCATTATTTTCGTATCCATAATAGTGCGAAATGAAGGCCTGGCTCCAAGTTGTTCAAGAATAGTGGAAATAGGATTAAATACGGATTCAAGCCATAACACATGGTTTCATAAAACCGTCCAATTTTCCCAATCTAAATCAAGTAGGTTTTACACGAGGAAGATTTGGCTCAACATGTTCTATTCGATATGGGTAGGAAAAGCGGTATTCTTAAAAAAATAGAGAAATCAGAACCAATTCACGATGATACGGGTCAACCCCTTCTTCTTGTGCCAAAGATCTTACGATTTCCGAAGGAACTAGAGTTACATCTTTTTTCCATTTCCATTCAAGAGTTCTTATGAGTTTCCACACGCTTTTGAGACCCCGCAAAATCTTCAGCAGAACATCAGAAGGTGCAAAGTTATCGTTTCCATTGTTTACTTTATACCCACATTTCCACAAAGTATTAAGTGATTTGGATGCAAGTGCTCGATTCATCTTTGAACCGTTGAATCTGGTGGGTCCCTTAATAGTTTCTCGAGTTTCATGTAATACCACATCGGAAGATTTGTCGACAAAGATTTAGGAAGTGGCAATCGTAACGCGACAAGATTAAAGAAAATTATAAAGTTAGATAATCCATCCATCCCCTTCCTCATATGCTTCCACGTCGATGATTGTTTGAAATTACCACCAAGGCACCAGCTATTTGCTTTGGTACAAAGCTCGACATACTACCCATCTCCCCGAAATTAGCATGCACACGAATGATCTATCCAATATGAAAGAGAGGGGTGTTAATATTAAACCTCAGAATAATTAAGCAGGAAAAAGAAGTAATGCCTCGTTTGGTTCAATGCGAAATCAAAATTACAGTACAGATTTGGATTCCACACGGAATGAAATTCCTAAAGAAAATGCGGAATCGCATTATCTAGCTATTGCTAGGATTGGGATTCCATTTTACAATCTTTTACAACCACAGAACTATAAAAAAAATTCCATCCCGCCACCGGCGCCGCTGCCATTGGTTGCTGATTGCCAGCAACTTGTCACCGCCGAGGGCTCCCGGTCCTTCAACTTGGCCGTTGGCCGGTCGCTGTTCGCTGTCGCCAATTGTGCACAAGTCATTGTTTTGTGCATCGAATGTGGCTCTAAGATGTCGAGCTCCATCCACCACCAAGTTTTGGGTGCACTCAAACTATTCAAAAGCTAATGAACTAAATGAGGGACACAGCATCCACGTATGGCTCACAAAAGCAAAAGGAGATGTACCCTTTTCAACAGCAGCATTCACTTTTCGAAGTACTGTTGCAGTGTGACTGATAAGAGGGAGTCTTCAATGAACTTGTTCAGTGTGTCTCTCAGTCTTCATGCTGTGCAACTGCACTGTCCTTGTGATGATTCCATGGATTCTGGGCACCTTTTCTTTTCTCTTTTGTGGATGAGTGGGGTGTGAAGTGCTTTCTTACTTGGTGTGTAAAGGTCTCTTCTCTCTCTCCCCTTTGGATCAAATAAACGATCTAACTACTACGATGTGATGGGATGCATGTACATGGAACCCCAGCCAGATTTTCTCAGCAAAGTCCAAAAGCCAAAAAGAAAGGTGATTCAGTAAGAGAGAGAGAGAGAGAGGAGAGAGAGGGATTTCTTTTCAAAAGTGTAGTAGAGATGCTTCCCATTTTCTTGTGGCTTTGGTTTTGGCATGATGAGTTTCTTTCAAGCCAAGCAGACATGTCTAAAACATGTCCTGGTGTTGGAGTTTGGTCTCTTCTCTCCATCTCTCATTGGCTATGCAGTCCATCATATGTTTGTTGGATAAAGCAGAGGCATTCCCATGTCTCTTGTCAAACTTCACTCATTGGGAATGAGAGAAGTTGCTAGGTCTCCTACCAAGTTTTTGCTGCAACTCATTTTGCTTTTGACGCTCTCCCGTCCTCTCCGTGTGAGTGAACTCAAGGCTTGTGAATTACTCGACTAATCTCTCTAATTATGTAAGATGCAAGCGAAGTTCGGATGGGTGACCTCAAAGTGCACGAGACCGTCTCGACTTCATGAAATAAGGAGTAGGATCCGTATTCAGCGAGTGCCTCAATCGGACACGTTGATCTATTCTTTCACCACCAAGTCAATCACACAGTATAATTACTCATCTGGAGTGAATCAAAACATGTGTATTAGTCCCACTAATTTTATGAGTCTTTTTGTAGCCACTAGGCGCAATCTGAGATGGAATCTTCAAAATAGTAAGAAGAAATTCTTAATAAATAATTTTATAGATGTAGATACAAAGTCAACACAACGCAATCGATACAAAATATGGTACTTTGGGCTATGCAAACCGTTGATGGTGGTTCTAGATCTGGACCAAGATGAATTATTATAGGGGATTCATTGAAACCATTCAAGTCAAAATATGGTAAAGTAACTCTTGGATGGGGCACTAACTCCTTTGATGGTTTAGCAATGGCTCTAGTTGCAGCATTCCCATGTATCATTTGAGAAATTTATGATGCTTCTGTTCTATCTGGACGGAATTTCAATGACTTAGATAAAGAAGAAACAAGCGTTTCAATACAAACAAAAGCATTTGGGTTTCAGATTTTTTCTCATTACATTATTTTTTATTGGCAATTCGGTCGTGGAATTTCTTTCTTTCTTTCTATAGTTTCGAAACATAAGTGTGCTTCTAATTGATTCTAGGGATAAGTGCACTGAAAGTCCTAAAACTTGTCATGAAAATACAATTGAGCCCTCAAACTATCAAAAAGTGCAATTAAGTCCTAAAATTTGTCATAAAAGTATAATTGAGTGTTAAAACTTGCAAAAAGTGCAATCAAATCCTGAAACTTATCAAAAACAAAAAATACTAACTAGTTTTATGACTTAATTGCATTAACTTGACAAGTTTTAGGATTTGATTCCACTTTTTGAAAGTTTTCGGACTCAATTACATTTTCGTAACAAGTTTTAGAACACCCAGTACACTTGTCATTTGATTCTAATGGTAGTATAGAAAACGGGCTTGTCATCTTGAGAGATTTTTTAACTTCATCGGATATAAATTCAAGTAATTGGAGCACGAGGTAGATCACGAGACATTAACTATGATCCAAATACAATATCCAAATAGCATATTAAAATAAAGGGAAGCTACGATCTTGCTGTCATATATGCTCAATAATAGCACCAACGACTGTCCGGAAGCAATGGACTTCCACCTAAGGAGGACAGGATGATAATTGACACGACTTACAAAAGACATCATGATAATTCACAAGACAAACTTCCCACATGTAAATGCTAAAGGGAACAGTCAAATCTGAAAGAGGAACACCACATGTAGTGCTATTAATAATGGAGCGAGCAATGTCTTTTAAGAGATCCCTACACATCTCAACTCCAAGTACATCATCTGCTTCCTACTGCTCTTCATTTCGAAATTCGAAGACAATAACTCTTAACAACGAGGATAAGTGTTGAGAGTATTTAGCCGATAGAGGCATATTTATCTATTTTCTTTAATATTTTAGTTTTTTTTTTGCTAATAAGGGTAATATTGTAATTTTAGCCTCTTGGCTTTATCATAAATAGATAGCTTGGGATAACATTAACCTAACCAAGCATTTAGTTCAGTTCTTTCTCTTTCAACATGGTATCAGAGCTAGGGCTGAACTGAAACCATAACATCAATCTTCTTTCTACGCTAACATTTGCAACTTCTTTTCTCTCGCCCTCTCTCGCCGCAGTTCCATCTCACATTTTCTTTTGCTCTCTTTCACAGTGTAGGGCAACACTAATGAGGTTATTCTTTGAATTTAGTGTTTGCCCTAAATCTCACATTTATGAGATAAAATAAAATTTTCCAGCAGTCCGCGATAAGGAGTTCAACCTAATGCGATTTTTTGGATCTTCTTGTTTGAGATTGTTTCTATCTTGCCACTAGCCTACAATTCTCTCGTGTGTGAAGACCAAAGTACTACAGTTCATGGGCTACCATATTTTTTCAGATTCTTGGGAAAATTCGAAATTATCAATTTTTTAGAGTTTCACAACCCTAAAAAAATCGATTTTTCCTTTTCTTTGATTTGATTTGGCTGATTTTTGGAGGACAACTTCATCCTATTACTAGAGGACTTCAATCCAATTTTTGGCCTTTTCTAACAAGTTTTGGTGGTTCGATTGCATCTTCTACACTTTTTGAGTCGATTTCTAAGACAATGTCTAAAGGTTTAGTTGAGAACCCTCTAACTACAGGAGATGGCCATACATATTATATTACTTTTGCTACAATCTCTATTAAGCTTGACGGCACAAATTATTTGATATGGTCACGATCTACATTTTTTACCATTGCAAGTCGTGGGCTTACTTGACACTTCAACGGCATTTCTGTGAAGCCGAAGATATCAAGTACTACTCAAGACAAGTGGATCTCGAATGACTCTTTGGTAATGTCTTTTTTACTTAACTCAATGCAGCCACATATTGCAAAAGGATATTTTCTTTTTGATACTGCGGCACAGATTTGGTCGACTGCAAGGGATACTTATGGTCAACTCGGGAATGATGCACAGGTGTATGAACTCCGAAAAAAGGTTCATGACACCACTTAGAATGAGATGACTATATCTCAATATTATGCTGAGCTTTGGAGTTTGTGGCAAGAGCTGGATCATTATGCTGATTATCACCCAACAAATGCTATAGATATTACTGCCTACAAGAGGCATGTGAACAAAATCAAAATTTATGATTTTTTGGCAATATTAAACCTTGAATATGATCAGATACGTGTTCAAATTCTTAGCCGATCTCCATTCCCTACTCTAGAATAGTCGTATGCCCTAGTTCACTCTAAAGAAACCTGTAGGACAGCAATGCTCCATTCCTCTACTATTGATCGATCAGCTCTACAAACCAGTGTTGGCACTATTACAAAATCTGATTCGTTCTTTCGATCTAATGATACTTCCAAGGAGGTTGTGAAGTGTGAACATTGTCAAAGGCCGTATCATACTAAGGCTAATTGCTGGAAGTTACATGGAAAACCTGTAGATTTTGAGGCAAAAAGGATACAAAGAAAGGCAAAAATGAAGGCAAACCATACTGAAATTGTTCCTACTGCACCTACTACTGATATTGGTTTATCCCAGGAAGAACTTCAGGCATTTCGACGTCTATTGAAAGCTTCTGCTTCCTCTACGGTTGCCAATTCGTCTTCCCCTTTCGCTTCAAACTTAGCCACTTCGGGTATCTTCTTTGGAGGGTTTAATACATATGTTGTTTCCAGCCTATGGATCATTGATACAGGAGCCACAAATCACATGATAGGTTCTTCTAGACTTTTTCATCAATATAACCCCACTTCTGGCAAAGATAAAGTTCGCATAGCTGATGGAACCCCCTCTTCCATTGCTGGAAAATGGTCTATTGATTGTTCCTCCACTCTTCCCTTATCTTCTGTTTACATATTCCATCATTCTTTACTAATCTCCTTTCTATCAGTAGTCTGACTTGAGACTTAAATTGTAAAGTAACATTTTTTCCTTTTTATTGTGTTTTTCAGGTTTTGGTAACAGAGAAGGAGATTGGATATGGTAGATTGAATGTGGTCTTTATCTGCTCAAGGGTAGTGGGGTTTTCACTTTTACTTTGTCTTCTACGCCTCATCAAGTTAATTCGGTATTGATAAATCTCCATCAATGGCATTACAGATTAGGTCATCTCCCTATAGAAACTTTAGAAAAAGTTTTTCCTAATCTCGTTTTAGCTTGTAATAAAGACGAGTTTTTTTTGTGAAGCCTGTGTTTTGGCTAAACAAACCCGTTCAACATATCCATCTTCAAATAATAAAAGTCGTTTCCCTTTTCATGTGATTCATAGTGATGTGTGGGGTCCTTCCCGGCAAACTTCTATTTTCGATCATCGATAATTTGTCACTTTTATCGATTTTCATTCTCATATAACTTGGGTTTATTTGTTAAAACATAAGAGTGACATTTTTCACTATTTTCAAATCTTTCATAAAATAGTTCAGACTCAGTTCAATGCCACTGTGAAAATTCTTCACAATAACAATGGCATTGAATACATTGAGGGTCAGTTTCAATGGTATCTTTCTTATCATGGCATTATTCATCAGACTAGTTGTGTTGATACCCCACCACAAAACGATGTTGCTAAAAGAAAGAATCGACATTTGTTAGAGGTTGTTAGGTCTCTTATGTTTGCTTGTCATGTCCCAGCTCAGTATTGGAGTGATGCTATATTAACTGCTGCCTATTTAATCAATCGGATGCCAACTAGAATTATTGATTTTCGCACACCTATTGATGTTTTACAAGGATCGTCGACTTTTATTCTTCCTCTCAAAATTTTTTGTTGTGTTTGTTACGCTCGTAACACCACCTTTAAGAGTAAGTTGGAACCCCGTGGTTTTCGCTGCATTTTTCTTAGGTATTTAGCTACTCAAAAGAGTTACAAGTGTTACCATCCTCCTTTTAGGTGTACTATTGTTTCTATGGATGTGATTTTTCATGAGTCTAATTCTTATTATTCTGCTCCACTTCTTCAAGGGGAGTGTCTTAGTGTAGAGGTGTTGCCCATTCTGGATGTTCCTGAGGATATTACTTATTATCCTTTTCCGATAGTCTCTGCTAGTTCTCCTTCTTCCCAAAAGGAGAACAATGCAACACAAGAAGAGGATAATATAATACCTTGAGGGGAGATAATAGAGCAATCGATTCAGGGGGAGACCGCTCCCACAACTGTTAGGCAAGCTATTGATAGTAGTAAAACATTGAAGACATATCGTCGTAGGGGTAAGGATCCCACTACCAACACACAAGTTAAGACCACTGATACAACGCATGTTCAGTCATCATCTCCGAATCCAGATTCTACTGCTCCTTCTAGTGAGGTTTCTCCTTTTGATCTTTTTATTGTACTTCGAAAGGGTACCAAAACTTGTACTCAACACCCTATATCCCATTTTGTCTCATATGACTCTTTATCTAGCTCTTATCATACTTTTGTGTCTTCTTTATCTTCTGTCTCTATTCCACAAAATTGGCGAGAAGCTTTTGCAGATGAGAAGTGAAAGGCAACAATGATGGAGGAGATGTATGCTTTAAAGAAAAATGGGACATGAGAACTTATTGTTCTTCCTCCTGGAAAACAACTGGTAGGATGTAAGTGAGTGTTTATAGTCAAACAAAATATGGATGGTACTGTGGACAGATATAAAGCATGATTGGTGGCAAAAGGGATTTACTCAAACTTATGGGATTGACTATCAAGAAACTTTTGCTCCTGTTGCTAAGTTGAATACTTTTCAAGTATTATTTTCGTGTGTTGTTAACCAAGGTTGGGATCTTTAGCAATTAGATGTGAAGAATGCCTTTCTTCATGGAGAGTTAGAAGAAAATGTGTATATGGAGATTCTTCCAGGTTTTTCTTGTGACAAAACTCAAGGTAAAGTGTGCAAGTTAAAACGTGCACTTTATGGTAGGTTTCAAAAAGCTATGGTCTCCGTTGGGTATAAACAAAGCAATGCTGATTATACTTTGTTTGTAAAGAAATCGAGTGCTAAAATCACTATTCTTATTATCTATGTAGATGATATTATTGCCACAGGGAATGACAGTGATGATATTAACCAATTGAAGAAGTTTCTTGGACAAGAGTTTGAGATAAAGGATCTTTGAAAACTTAGCTACTTTCTTGGAATTGAAGTTGCCAAATCTTCAAAAGGTATCTTTCTATCCCAAAGGAAGTATGTCCTTGATCTTTTGACAGAAATTGGGTTAAATTGGGTTATTGGGATGTCATCTTTTTAATACACCTATTAAGGCCAATATTCATCTTCGAGAGAAAAATGGTGATCTAGTGGATAAGGGTCGTTACCAGTGGTTAGTGGGCAAGTTGATTTATTTATCCCACACCCGACCTGATATCGCTTTTGCTGTGAGTCTGGTGAGTCAGTTTATGCACGATCTATACTACACTCATATGGATGTCGTTCTACGGATCCTTCAATATTTGAAGTCTATTCCTGGGAAAGGGATTCTTTTGTCTCCTCATAATCTCATGAAAGTTAAAGCATATACAGATGTTGATTGGGCTGGATCTCCTGGTTGGAAGTCTATTTCTAGGTATTGTACTTTCTTAAGAGGGAATCTTATGACTTGGCGCAGCAAAAAGCAGAATATGGTCGCTCAGTTTAGTGCTAAAGCAGAGTTTCATGTGATAGCACAAGGGGTTTGTGAGCTATTATGGCTTAAGGGATTATTTGAAAATCTTGGTATATCTATTCCTATTCCTATGATGCTATATTATGATAATAAGGCCGCCATTAGTATTGCTCATAATCCTGTACAGCATGACCGTACGAAACATGTGGAGATTGACCAACACTTTATCAAGGAGAAGTTAGAGGGTGGTTTAATTTGTATACCCTTTGTTCAGTCCGGTGACCAACTTGCTGATGTGTTCACTAAAAGATTATGAGAAAAATCGTTTCATCCTGTATTAGTCAAGTTGGGCATATGTGATATATATGCTCCAACTTGAGGGGTTGTGTTGAGAATATTTAGCCGATGGGGACATATTTGTCTATTTCTTTTAATATTTTAGTTTTTTTTGCTAATAAGGGTAATATTGTAATTTTAGCTTCTTGGCTTTATTATAAATAGACAGCTTGGGACCACATTAACCTAACCAATCATTCAATTCAGTTCTTTCTCTTTCAACAATAAGCTCCTAATTCTTCACCAATAATAATAAATTCTTCCATTATCGCTACTTAGAATGTCAAGCTTTTCGACACCACCAATTATCCAATGCAGAAGAGGAACAAATCAATGCTCAAATTTTGATCAACCTTTACCAATAGTGTGATAAAATAACTGCAGAGGTGCCCTAAACCCAAGTCATGCTTGATAAAACTAACGGAGCGATGAGCAATTCATTTTTTTTAAGGCCAAAGATAAGCAGTTCTTCAAATGTACAAAATATGTGCGTTTCCAAGTGTCTTTGGAACAGTCGCAAAAACAAGTCTTAGGAACAAGGGCAGGTCATTTATATCATTGCAGATCAGACAATAAAGTCGTGCCTATATTTAACTAAAACTCATTACTAACGTCAATGAACTGGCCACCAAGACAACAATCAAGCAATTGCAGCCTCTCCCATGGCCATTCATCACTCGCCTCTGCCAGTGAACCGCCACCAGCAACTACCAACTACCGATGCTGCCACCTATCCCACCGATCATCATCTCATCCTCCACACACACATACACACACAGAGCAACACCAAAAGTAAATATATAAGAAGTTTAAACATCTTAAAGTACTCGCTGCTTTACTCTGAACAAGCTAATGGAAATAATGAAGAGAAAAAGCAGTTCCAACGATGTGGCAAAATGAAAAAGGCAAGACCCTAACAACAGAAGAAATTTCACTATATTCAGATTACATTGTGACGTCACATGCCAACTGGTACAAGTCACTTTGTAGCCAACATTAGCTGTGTATCAGGACCAAGCTCAATGTGCAAAAAATTTACTCAAAAGGCAGTAATATAAGCTACTGCAGGCCGGAAAAGAAAATTTGTCATATGATCACAGTCCTGATTTTTGGCAGCCCCATCCAACGGTCAACTATACATTTAGAAAAAGCCAATCTCCAAGAAAGTCAAAGGGAAATGGACAAAGCTTCAAACCAACGGGACATGCCGCGGTTCCCTCAGTGTTTTGATATGTCCTTGCATATACGCATCTCTTCAGGAGAAAGGGGCTACAAAGATTTCCAATCCTATCATTTGATTGCTGGTAATTCATACTTCATTGACAAAGGCGGATTTTCTTCCTCTGGCAGGCCATTAAAACCAACACCCCAACAGCAAGGGTTTCACACATTCATCACTCATTACGAATTGATTGGTACATTTCCCACAATGCTGGGGATTTTGACATTTCACTCATGAGATTCTTAAACTTGATACTGCAATCTCCTCCACTGTGAATACCACAAATGAGAATGAAAACTATAAATCTGAATGAAGACGCATGTAGGAAGGGGGTACTTTGTGTATTATTAGTAAAGAATTAAAAACACCAAGACAAACCAAAACGCAACGCATCAATATGACAACAATCCAAACAAATTATCCTAAAGATCAATCAAACAAAAAAATAGGCCATGAATGAAGTAGTAATGTGCCTTTAACCCTCTTTGGTCTGACTCGGGGAGCTGATATGATAAATGCACTTCAAAGGGAGGGGTTCTTGATATATATATGGTTATATTTATAAGCAATATGTTTACCATGGTTGTCAAGATCATTATCCGGATCGTAGGTCCTACAATCAAGAAATTATCAAACGATCCGGATTTCCATCAAAGTTGCTGGCAGCTGGGGTCAAGGTGGGATCACAATCCGTACTGTGGGATCGTGCACGATCGCAATCTGGCTCACGATTCAACAGTCCCACTCATGATTCAACTGACCCCACCCGCGATTCACCAATCCCACTCGCGATTCAGTGCTCATAATGAAACTCTCTTCTCCCACAAACCATGATCAATCCGGCTCACGATTCAACAGTCCCACTCATGATTCAACCGACCCCACTCGCGATTCACCAATCCCACTCACGATTCAGTGCTCATAATGAAACTCTCTTCTCCCACAAACAATCATCCTTTTCAGCTAGAAAATGCAATCCCATGAAACAGTAAAAATCTCATCAAACTAGAACACTTAAGTGGAAACATACCTTATACGATTTAAGGATGCAATTGCTCGAAGAGCACTCCGAATCATGTCCTCATTACGATCTACTTCTTGCTTGACAGCATCCTGCTTTGGCTTAAAATTGATGGTCTTCTGAAGAGGATCCACTAAGGAGTCTAACACTGAAATTGTTTCACAAGAAAATTACATCAGATGATTAAATTTCAGCATTTCCAAACTCAGTCAAAGGACAACAGACCCACCTGCCAAGACAGCAGCAGGACACTTATCTGCAAGTTTTGAGAGGATCAGATGACAAGGCATCTTGACATCATAGTGATCTGGAAAGACCAAACACTAACAAATCAGTGAGCAAGTACAGTAAACTATAAACATAGGAAGTAATCTGCGAATGCACTTCAGCTTTGCGCAGGGAGAGACAGCTCACCCTCCAAACCAGATCTGAGGTAAGGAACAATAAAGGATGAGGGATTGACTTGATCAAGGCAGTTGTCCAATAATGTATCCACACACTCAAAAGCTGCTTTTCGCAACTCAAGGCCATCATCGACAACATGCTTGAAAGGACCAAGATCAACTGTCCTAATCAATTCTTGCTGCAGAAATTCCAGACATACAGAGGCCAAAAACACACTTAGTGATCAATTAACAACTATAAAAGAAAGAAAAAAGAAAACCACAAAACCAGTTATATAAGGCTCATTGATATATTTTGAAAATATAACAGGCCAAAGCTAGTACCTTAACAATTGTCTGATCATAGAGAAGTGGCAAAAGTTCTGGCAGTAAACCCTTGATAAGGTTAGGCTTATTATGAGCAGCTGTACTTAAGGCCAAAACAGCAGCACGTCGAACATGCTTCAAAAGAATCAAGACAAAAAAAGGAGTCAGGATAAAAAGGAAAAAGAAAACAATGAAAAACACTCCATAAACAGGGATAAAAGGTAAACTGGTAAAACTTCATCTCAGATCACAAGAAAAACCTCAGAGAATCTGGTGATAAACTTTTAAAGTACTACTCTTTGTATAAGAGAATAATGAAGACAGACATACCCTGTCCCGATCCTTAATAAGCATCAGAAATGTTGAGATCTCTGAATAAATAATCTCATCTATCTTCTCTGGTCTCTCTACCATAGAATATTTTACAGCGGTGACAACAGTAGCTCTTGTAAACCCGGCTGCACTACTTGCACGCACCTACAAAAGATGAAAGAAAAATGTCCGAGTCACATAGAAATTATTTGAAGTGCTTCTCTTTGATTTTTACACTGCCTAGGAAAATAAAGAACTCAATCGTATGGATGTGCAAAGTACAAGTTTTCCAGACTGAGCAGGAAATGGAAAAGCCTCAGCTCATGAAATGATATTAACAGGTAGTATTTTAAAAGCCTAGATTGGAGTGCCCATCAATCCATTGATCACTAACCATACCTTCAGGGCAGGGACAAGCTTTGTTGGTTCTATTAGTGCAAGTTTACCCAGACATTCGGCAACAACGTTCCGAACTCCCTCCTCTTCACTTTCACAGTGGTTGAACAGCAATTTAAGTATTTTATCAACACTTGTATCATCAAACTCATCTTTATCAACAGACTGTCTAACGATCACCTGAAAAACATTGCATTATAAAAGCATAAGGCAACCGCTTTAACCACTTAAGATTTCATAATGAAGATAACACACCTCCTTCAAAGAATGAAGAAGCAGATATTGTTTCTTCTGTTGGTTGTCAATCTGATCCAAAATAAATGGTAAATACTTTGGGAGATTCCCAACAGCAATATTTCCAAGGGCATATGAAGCAGCAGATTTTATTTCTTCAAAAGGAGACTGGAAGGACTCGATAACAATACTCTCAATCTGCATGTGCGCACCCAAATCCTTCCTTCGACCAATCTCACCCAAGCAGAGCAATGCAAGGTGCTGCTTAGCCTGCACAATGGCATCACATTATCAATATGCAATTAAAATGTAAAACTACATCGATTTCAGCATCAATCAAAGAACATGTGCTCTACACCTGTAGACAAACAGAAAAAGATGACACAATTAAAACAGCTCTCCTACAAAGAAAAACAGGACTTCAATGGAAAAGATGCTATATTCCTGTAAAGTTCATGCTTTTCATAACAGAAAATACAAGTCATCCAACCTGAAAGCATAGTTGATATAAAAAGTTCACTTAAAGATACCGCACACTGCTTGACTCCTGATCTCAGTTGATTGGTTTTGTTCAAGTAAATCTGCTGCCAAGTTGAATGAGCACATGCTGGAAGTATTGAGCTTCGAAGTGCTTTATATAAAACCATGAGGACCATTATGTACTTTTCATTCTAGATCAATATGTATACAATGTTAAGTAATGTCTTACCAAGTCATCTTACACAAAAAAGTTGAGAACTTTGAAGTTTGAGAGAGGTTAAAGCAATTTCATTACAAAATTTGCAGTCAATGGAATTCCAACGGCTTAAGCAGGACGTCTTACTAGATCATCATCCACTAAAATGTAGCAAAATTTCAAAAAAGCTCAAGAGGAAGAGTCTCCTCTCCCCACATGAGTGAGCACATACAGAGAGACTGATGGAGAGAGAAAACAGTTGAATCAGCCTTGTCTAGCTTTAGTCAACTCTTACACATTTCCATGTCTTTAGCACCTTAGCCATTGTCTTACTACAGACTAATTACTAATGCAACTTCTTACTTCCCAATCTCCATTCAAATTTTCATTCATAAGGGGAAGGATCACAAGTGAGGAAAAAGCAAAAAAATTTAGAAACATAACAGCACAATGCGTATGTGCATAATCATAATACGAACAGAATGATTACAAGCCCATTTATCTTCTTAAATAATCACTATCTACACAATTGAAGAAAAACTACAAGATTGTGGTGGAACATTCTTCCAAGTAAACCTCAAGAAGAGGAACAAACATTGAATTAAACAAAAACTATTGTAATAAGAGTATTTCCGTTACTGATTACCAACCAGTTGCACAATTTTTCTCTCTTCGGTATTATCAATTACAGAATGCCAATAGATTTAAATTATCAATCTAAAATCTTTGAAGTTCCCATGCCTCTGATCATTTTTATTCCCATGTACCAAGTTAGTCTCTGATATCATGTCCCATTTACAAACCAACCACAAGAACAAAGACAATCAAAATAGATTGAGTCCTGATTAACAAATTCCGATTTCAGTTATTTTCTTCCTAATAAAAAAGAGCAATGTCAAAAGACTTGTACTTCTCCAAAGTCAACTGGGCACCTCCTTACCACTACAAGCAGTAACTAGGTAGATCAGAAAAGAGATGACTTACTGAATTGGTGCTGTTATCATCTTTAAGAATTTGTGTGAGCATTGTCACAGTAGCTGAACATTTCTGATCACCAGCAGCGAGGCAGAGAACAGCAACACATTGTGCTATTGAGTACAATGCTTGCTTCGCAATGCCACCTGACTGTGGAGATGGTTTAGCACTGGCAAGCAGAGATTCGAGCAAAGAATCAAAGCTGGTATTAGCAGAATACACCAATGCAGCAAAAAAGTTTTGCAATGCCTGCAAAATCCAATCAGAGGACAACTTAGTGACATGAAAGATCCAAGTCATGAAAACATTTTAAATTTCATAAGGAAGAAGCACCAGAAGGGCTTGCCCCTGCAACAGTGAGCTTTTGATTAATGTTAATGCTTGAGGAAGAACTTTATCTGTATCGGCCAGGCCAATATTCTGGCTTGACCTTTTGTCAGCCATTAAAGTGCAGCACAGTTCCAAGGCAAGAGCTGTCATATGCAAGTCTGAATCACTGAAATATAAGAAATAACAATCAGCTCCAAATAGGAATTCATAAAAGCTAATATGGTATAGTTTGTAGGCACAAAGAGACATAAAACTTGAGAAAGAAACCTTATCAAGGATGACAGCTCCACAATAATAGTTTCGTATGCAGATGAACTAATTTCATCACCATAAGCAACAATCAAGGAATTCAATGTACCAAGCGTTGCCTGTCTTAAAGCTCGATTAGCCTACATAATAAACACATAGCAACCACTTCAGATCTCATTGAACCAGGTTTTTGCCAATTTAGTCAACAATAGAATATTAGTTAGATGGTATAAAATTGCTATACCTTCCGCAAAAATGCAGTCAGCTCTGAAATGACATGCTCCAAGACACATGACAGATCAATACGGAGAGGAGAAGCTGCTATTACAGCAAAAGCCTGCGAGGAAAACACTATATTTGGACCCACCTCTACATAAACACACTGAAAGCACAAAGGATGGTAGGGGCGACAGGCATGTCTAAAGAGGAGATAGACACTGCATTCATCAATGTCCAGAGTCTTCTGTCTAAGATTGAAACCTTTGTCCTACCAACTGATCATAATGTATTCTTTTATCCAAACAAACCTGTAACCACTTATGAGCCCATTCACAACCTTATGATTCAAAACAGAATGCCAAGACTTCCATCCATATCAGATACCATCATAATCATAAAAATTAGATAGAGCTCATTAGATAAAGTTAAATAGGATTTGAAAAACAGAATTAGTCTTTGAAAGGGGCTCGATCAAAATGGTATCATTATGTACTAGTTCAATATCAGTCGATTCAAGTGGTATTCTCCAAATTAGTGGGTCACAGATTCAGCAGGATAGATATAAACCTTCACAGCCGTAAGACGTGTGATCTCGTTTCCCATCCGATCAACAAGTACAGGAAGGCAAGCAGGTAATTGATGTCCAAGATTATCACCGAATGTCGATACAACAAGTCCCATACAAGATATGGCACACTCTTTCACTTCCTGAACAAAGGGTAAACATAAGAAATAGCAACAGTAGCAGAGGAGAAAGTTTTCATGAGAACAAGAATAAACCTGATCTTGGTCTTGGTTTGTCAAGCGTGACATAATGGCATCATAGATAGGATGAACATATGGCTTGAAGTCGAAACCATGAACCTGTGAGCGAGAAAACTACTCAGTCAGATTGTTTCACCAAGAAATCTTAAATTATAAGATGAGTGCACCCCACCTCAATATTTGGGCGGACAACACGAACAAGCTCCCCACAAACTCGTAATGCTTCTGCTGTGACTTTGTAATATCTCTCGCCAACAGCGGATAAAACAGGGGAGGAAAGTGCCTAAAACATCATAATAATACAGAGGAAGTAAACACCACCAGCTGCAGCTGATTTCGTATGAACCCAACTCTTAAGGAAGCAGAATCTCTGCTACTCTCACATACGAGTAAGACAAATACGGCAGGTAGCATAAAGAGTTTGCATGAATTCCTTCATAAAAAATAGTGTATCATTTAAGCAGATGAAATCCCATCAGAGGATGCCAAAATGCACATCCAAGTTCCAACGTTAACAATACATCAAAACTATGCTCAAGGAGCACGAAGTCAAAAACAGACATTAATACATATTCGGTCTTGAGAACAGTAAATACTACATGAGCAGCTGATTGTGGTATCTTTAGATAGTTAACATATCATAGTAAAAGATACTGTCACTCATGTCCTAAAAGGTACTTTCATCTTATACTGCAAGAGCTGTCAGACTGATAAGGACAACAAAGCATACACATTCAAAAAAAGAAAGCCCTTTGCACCGAACTATATCTTGGTAAATTTTGCAGACAACAGTAAAGGTAGGAATTATACCTTAATGTATGGATGGAAAACAGAAGGCGAATGTGAAGTCAACACTAATCTTGTAAAGATCAAAGCCTCAGTTTTCAAATTTGATGTAGATGACTTGTCCTGGTACATATAACAACATAACAATTAGTAGCCAGAGAAATAACCAGTAAATCATTTACATCATGAAGTCAAAGATCTCTATCGAAACATTAGGAAAATGACAATGTACATACATTTAGTGCCTTTTCAATTCCAGGAATAAGTGATCCAATGTGGTCAGCAAGACAATCTGGCAATACAACCACAAGTTCTTTCAAGACAGCAAAAGCACCAACCTGCAACAATTGCATATATTAAAATTTACTAGGAAGGAAAAATATCTAAAGAGACTGGAGGACTGCACCACCTTAGTTTTGATTGATTTCTCACGCAGCTGTCTGTTAATAGATCTGACAATTTTTGCTACTTCTTGTTTCAACAGCCATCTTGGACTGCATTACACACCCAAACAATTAGCACAATAATTTATTGACAAAAAAGATTTTTAATAGTTCAGAATCTCAAATAAACATGAATATGCAAACGGTAACCAGGTATCCAAACAACAGAACATTAATTCCTGAACCTCTAGGACATTAAAATTGATCACTGACAAATTATACAAATCCAGAAAACCATGTACATCTAAGTATCAGAAACTCATTATCAAAGCTTCCATAGCAGAAAGCCAATAAAATACCAGGTAATGCAACAGGACTTGCTAACCAATCATCCAGAAAGGTTTCTATTGTAAAAGCTCTTCCATCAGCGTAAGCATCCATTCAAATCGAATTGTTTCTGGTTAAATATTTCAAAGTTATAAGGAGAGCACACAGGGCATCCTTTCTTTTGTAACAATGATGCTCAATCTGAGACTATTCAATATCTGCAGATGCACACTCGAGAAAAATAAGAAGGCCATTACATGTTGCCTGTATTCTTCCAATATAGAAAGAAATATTGGTGGTGGATGATGATGTGTTTTCCCCTGTTATGTTACTCGATCTCACTAAATAATTAACTCCTAGAGGAATATAACCTCATTCTAATCGTGACTTTTTGTTTTTCCTATAAGCCAAATGTGATATAACCAACTTCAATAAATACCTTAAGCAAATCAAAGACAAACTTTTCATGATAAAAAAATAAACAGGTTAACCTCCCTTGTTAGTTTCTGAAACTTCAATTTCATGATAATATGAGAAAATAGACTACAAATACAAAGAATTAAAACGTACCTCAATTCATCAATGTCTATCTGCCCTTTTGTCACATTGCCAGTTTGCCTAAGTAACTCAATGAAGGCATTAAATACATCCATCTGCATAGTATAAGTATTAGAAACTGAACAGCTTATTGTTCTCACAACAGAAGTACTTCATGGAAATTCACTCACTTTAACATTTTCTTCCCTTTCCTTAAACCTATCAATCAACTTAGGACAAGCCTGCACCAGAATATCATTAATTAATCATTTAATCCCTTTTGAACAAGAACTATCCACACAATGAGAATATTGAAGACCTAAAGCAATCAAATGCAACATAGACAGCTGCCTAACAAACAGGAAAGTAATAAAGCAGGACAATCAGAGTAGATTCTCATGGAGATGCACATGGCACACTTCTACTTAATCAGATGCAACTCTTGTTCAAACAAACCTCTATATAAAGCTTTGAGAGCATTTCAGGGCGAGAAACAATTAATGCTGCCAAGCATTTAGCCGCTGCTCTTCTAACTTTCCAGCTGGCATCCTCATCATCTGTATACTCATCTGCACTATCACTGTAACAGAATGCAGTTCTCAAGTCACTATGAAGTTTCCATCTGAAAAAAAAAATTACTTTAGCTCCTTAATAGCCAGATTAACGTACTCATCTTCCTCTTCCTCAAAATTTTCCTCATCAGTATCTTCCTCCATGGTATCCGTAAAATTCGGGTCATAGCTAAGATACTCCAACGTAAGACCAAGGATTTTATCACAATATGAAGAAATATCTCGGGGGCACCTCAACAGAAAGCTTTCTAGTGCCTGCAATATGAGATTGAACCCAGTGTAGAAATGAGCACAAAATTCTGACAACTCCGGCCAAATAAAATGGCAACGATCTATTGACAGAGTAAGCTGACATCAGAATTAGAGGACAAGAAAATAGAGCAATTAACAAGAAAATACCCATCTACCTGCAGGCTGTATTCACGGAGCTCTTCATCATTCTCTGAGGCATTGGTACAATAACTGATTAGCACTGGAACAGTTTCTCCAAGATGTGGTCCAAATCGGTAGCCAACAGCACGGCTAGAGTGCAACATTTTCATATGTTAGTATCCACCGAAAGTGGATTGGCAGCATCATAACCAATCAGTTGATTGATTTCAATTTAAGCCTAAGATATTGAGGGTGCCTTTGTATCATAACAATTTTTCTAAAGCTTTCTTAAGAGTTGAGACCTGCCCTATTTTAATAACAAAATGATGTTCAAAACAGTTAAACGGACAGAAAAATGCAAAATGCCTCTTAAATCAAGTACAGATAAGAATGATTATGCTCCTTAAGCTTTCAGATCCATAGCATACTTGGAAAAACAAAATTTACCTATTTAATTCCCTGAAGTCAACAAACAAAGGGGGTAATTAACAGCTAGAATAATTGACAATGAGAATGCAACTATCAGGATTAATTTCGACAAAAAAACAAAGACTGATAGCTAACACAACCGAATCTATCCGTCTATGTTGTAAAAGGGAAGCACGCCTTAGTGTTCTTAAACCCAAAAAAGACACTAACCTACCAAGAAAAACAAAGCACTAAAAACAGCATAAAAAAGAAAGGGGAAAGGAGAGACCCAAGAAATTTAAACAGGAAATAGCTTGAGCCATAGCATGATCAAATCTGAGGCCAAACATAATGTGCTCATGGCTAGATAAAGTAAGTGCAAGCATGGTCTTCTGTAAGTGAAACATGCGAGCCACTTAGACTATTAAACTACAACTATCAAAAGTTTTCCAAAAACAAAGTATAACTTGGCAGCTTCAAGTTACCAAGGTAAGACCAGCGCTACCTAAATGGCCATATTTTCCTCAAACTGTGCAATAATCAATGGGGAAAGCAGCAAAGGTAAAACTAACCTCAGAGCACCAATCATTTGAATATTTGTTCGGATCATTTCAGACTTCATAACCTTATTTCTCAGATGCTGTATGACCTCAACAGTTGCCTTTGCTAACAGATCGTCCGAGAGGCTCGAAGCAAGAGATGCTGCAGACAATGCAATTCTCATGCTTAATCCATTCTTGACTTTGGCTACTAAATAATACCTTCTCAAAGAGAAATAATTAACCTTAATTGAAATAATCTAGAGAATGGCGGTGACCTTATAGAGAGAAGTGTTTCAAGATGTTTATCGACTATTTTACATCTGTAGCTGACAAACAATCATAACAGTCCCTCTTCCAGGCTCAGCTAAGCTAATAACATCACTAACATAATGTACATCATACGATGCCGAGGACAAGAACTCAAACACCAATTATAATGCTGAGATGATGTACTCTCCAAATAGAGTTTAAGGAGGGAAACTCCAGAGCCAACTCTTTCTTAAAGTTTTGTGTACCAAATCTAAGCAAAAACTTTCCATCAGCCTCATATTTTTTGTGAACCAGTCAAATGCCCTAATCAAGATTGCTCGGTTTGTCGACAGCAATTGCCACAATTCCAATTAACTGTTCGAAAAGCAGCAACTTTGGTTCAAAATGTAAAGAAAATGAAGTCTTTGTTGTGAAACACTAACAGCATACAAACAATAAGGGACTGAAACACTATTCAACAATGTGGCTTACCTATGCATGAAACAGTCTTTTTCCTCACACTAGCTTGAGGTGAAGTCAACTGGGATAACACGGCACCCAAGAGAAGTTCATGGTCATTTGCCATCGAATTACCAAATTTGTGAAGGACATCACATAAAATGTCAAGGCATTCACACTTTATCTCTGTGCTCATACCCTATAATGGTAAAGAATCAGAGTTAAAACAATGAACAATAAGAGAAGAAACATCACATTCAAAGATTAAAGTGTGTTTGTAGCTTTTCAATTGAGATGAGACATGTTATTTCCATTTAAGTTGGTTTAGAGTGTGTAAAGTTCTGAGGAATCATTGTCAGCTGCTCTAAAAGCTTAAGCCATTAAAAGAAGAGTGGTTTAATATTTAAATACTCTAACACACCTCTCCTTAGAAATGTAGTGATTATCATTCTAAATTAATACTTTAACACGGAAAAAATATACACATTGGGAGGCAAAGCATGCAAATGAACTTGGATCATTTGCTCTAACGGCAATTTTTTTTTTCGGCCAGTTGGAATTATTTGAGGTTGAATTGTCCTTATTGCAGTCCATTTGATATCCAAAGACTGTACTTTATTTGTTGGATAAATGGATAATGTCGAAGTTACCAACAACAACCGCAAAGATCCATGTCTAGAAACATTGGAGTACCCAGTCAAAGTGAAGTGTCTTCTCTACCTTCTATTCTTATGGAGAAAATGTTAATCCCATTTACATATACAATTCCCAATACTAAACAGCCATAAGTAATGAATAACTTGCCAATGTCGACCTTTCTAAAACTTTAATAAGTCAATCTCCAGGGGATTCTACCAAAAGTTAACTCTTACGTAACAATAAAAAAAAAGTGACATAAAAGCTTGCATGCACCATCACTTGCAATTTTGTTTACTGAAGATAAAAATGAGTAGAGATGCCACATACAAATCATCCAACACCAACATCAAAATTCAAGAATTCCCCAACATCAAAATTCAAGAATTCATTTGACATCCACTTGTACACTTATTGCACATGTATGCTCATAGTTCTCATTAAGGATGCATGTTCAGGTTGACAAATTTCAGAAAACTAAATGTGGATCCTTCAGATCATGCTATTAGTTATATCACAAGATGTAGCATGAGAATGTGCAAGCAAATGGGCTTATTTGACTACTTCTACAAACTCACCGGACCGGTTATTCCTTTTACCAATTGTGGAGTGAGAGTAACAAGCACTGATTGTGCAAGAGACGAAGAAATCTCAGAGATAATAGTCTTCAAAGCAATGCTGGCAACATCACGATGCTGATCCTTCCCATTTAGTAACTTATCACAAAGTTTATCTGTCATATCCACAACACGCAACTCGCTAACCTTCTTGACCAAAGGAGCAAGACTGCATCAACAGATCATACTCAGTGTTAGAAAAGAGCCAGCACACACTGCAATAGAACAGACAGCACCAATACAGAGACAGATGAGAACATTGAGGGAGGAAAGGTAAATAGAGAATGCAAGGCTAGATGCAAATGGCAAAATTTCTTGTGAAATAAAATTCTTTCCGTACCTACTTAGTCAACTGAGATAGTCAACATAAAAAGGAAGTGACATGTGGTGGAGTTCGTATTATTTGTTAATGCCTATAGAGAATTGGAACGGGCAGGGGAATATTCACAGTTCTTCAATGTTATTCAGTTTTCCAATGCTTTATCATTTTACTTCCCTGGTCTAGCCAGCACCCTTATGCATAATGAACTGGCCTTATATACTCTCCTAGGCTAAATTGACCCAGACAAATGCTCACATATGTAAAACCAATGTACATTTGACATCACAAATAAAACTATCAGCACAAGAAGAAACACAAATGAGTAATCAATTCGAGGACAGACTAAAGTTCAAGTGCCAACCATTTCACAGCCAATCCAGAAACATCCCCAGCTGCATCATCAAGCTGTTGGAGAACAATATTAGATAGCTTTATCTCTAGATCAGCGTCGGCTTTGAAGCCCTCTTTATTCAACTCGTTCAACAAATCAGACGTCGCCATGTATCTATAATCCTTGTCCTTGCCCGTCATCTACAGACATGCTCAACATCAGAATAACATCCTCGGCACCTTTAAGGTTTTACCAAGAGCAGCATTCAAGTTGCATGCAGTCATATCAGGATGTGATGATACCTTTTCCAGTATGCCCGTCATCTGTAGATTCGCCATCTTTACAGAGACCAAACTCACCAACCGCCAATCCCTGAATCATACCAAAATAAAAAAGCGCAAAGCACACAAAGATGAAGGCTATTAGCAGGGGGGAACAAACAAACAATAACCCAATCATGGTTATCACTATGCAAAACCAAAAAACCAACTTTTTTCCCCATCTGCAGAGCCCACGTCATTGCCATCGCCTGCAAATCCCCATACCCCCGTTACCCAGTAATGGCATGACCCCACAGGCTCCCATCCACAAAACAACAATGTGTCACCACTTCGCCCCAAACCCACCTACATCCACAAGCTAGTAACACCGCACAAAACCCTAGGTTCAATCCCATCCCACCGGGCGGCTCCAACAAGACGGGCAAACAAAACACCCAAGCTACCCAAAAGCGAGCGCCACCAAGCAAAAACCCCAGCCCATCAATCGACGGCGACATCAAGTCGAGAGAGACGATCGCGCCCAAAAAGAGAACGAGACGAGAGCACAGCTTACCGCAGAGTTCGCGAGCTGAAATGCGACGAGAGACGCAGCCGGACTCGAATTCGAGGCCCCTGGTTAGCTCCTCGCTGCGGGGGCGATCTGCTGCTGGGCGTCTCTGCTCGGTTCTCGCTTCTTTACAGTCTCGCGGCTGCTAATCGGACACTGCGAACCAGTGAGAGAAGAAAGTGGAAGGGTGAAGAAGAAGAAGCAGCTGCTCTCAGGCTTCAGCTGCACAGAAAAGAAAAAATAAATAAAAATAATTAGAAAGTAAATAAAAAAGCCCTATTTTTTCTTACTTTTTTACTAATTGAACCGGGCCTGGGCCGGACCCGGTTTCGTCTATCCCGGTTTGGGCCTAAGGCCCCGTCCATGAGCTAAGCCCTATTGTTTTTGTGGTAACCAGCCATCAATGAGTTTGGATAACCTATCTAGTTTAGCAACTCGATTTTGAAATTCCTTGATTTGAAATATGATAACAATTTATGATTGTGAAGAGAAAAATACATTTTCATGATATTTAAAAAGCATGGTATTTTTTTTTTGAATCATCGATTTCATGTTTCGATCATATCGCCTATTTTTCTTTTTATATTGTTAATCCAATAGATTTCGAATGAACGTTATTACTCATATTGATCTGCTCGTTCAGGATAAGACACAATATAATTCATATATTTCGTTTGGATGTTACTTGTAGTTTGGCTAAGAACTCTTAACACTTTGCAAGATTATCATTACTCCAATTGTGACTCAACTTAAAATAAAATTCATTCACATGTCTAATTAAAGTGGATTTGGCACAATTTTTTGCAGGCTATGCAAGGGCGAAATCACAGATTTAGATTACTTCTGTCACGTCCACCAACACAAATATCAAACTATCTATATTGATTACATCAATAAATTAGACCAAGTAATAGGTTAATGGCTAATTTCTTTTCGATAGATTAAAATAGGACTCAGTAGGAGTTAATTTATTTGTATTATGAAAATTAATGGCAAATGTAATGGAACAGAGCTTTGCCACGACAACCCATAAAAGTCCGTCGCACTAATTTTCTAGTTTTTATATTAAATACTTTATATTCCAAGGACTACTCTGAATATAATTCGATAATCTAGGCTCACTTTTAATATTAGCATCTTGCAGGCCTTGGCAAGGTTACACTAACACACAACTGCATCAACTCTGGAAATTAAGAGTAAACAGTAATGTTTGAAAGACAAAATACTGACTTTTAAAAAATTAGCTTATAAAAAGGCAATAAATACAGTACGACTTGTTTCTTCGAATATCCAAAATACAATTTATAGCATCGTTTCGTAAAATAATGTATGCGACGAAAATTTATCGAGTTCTCCCGGAATATCATAAGGCAGAACATTTCAGTACCGTATCGTTGCTATCCGACGAACAAAGCAGTGAAGCAGCGGAGCCTATACACAGAAGGAGTTGGCTGGCTATGAGTATTGTCACAACCCAAATTATTCACTTTATCTCATATGTAAAACAAGACCTAACTAGTACGATAGTGTCTACTATCAGCTCATAGCTGCCGCTGCGACAATGGCTGCTATATAAACATCAGAAAATTCCTGTACAAACAGTCTCCACAATGGAAATTAATTGTGTAGACTCGAGGCCACTGGACCGGATCCATCACCGTCAGCTCTGCACGTAATATCCCCAAAGTAGACCAAATCCGACACTACGCCCATCCTTTTGTGCAATATCCTTAAGTGAGCCGAGGAGTGACGACTTTGAGAACAAAAAGAATGTTCCTGAGTTTAGAGACCAAAGTTTCCAACAGTGATTAGCATCTTGAAGTTTCACCTGTCTCATATTAAGTTGCAAAAGCGTTGACTACCTAGTGTAGACAAAACAGAGATCAGAAAATTAAATGAAAAGAAATTTAAGCACCACAGAGCATTTAAAAGGAGGCACTGCATACCACATTTGGGGATCAACTTTTAGTCATGAAAGAACTGCTTCTGTTTGCAAATCCTTTTGGATAATTTTCGCTCCGCGACCGGGTCCATCCAACGGGCCAACAGCCTCCTCATCGACTAGAACAGTACTTACAGTATTGACACCTGCAGTATCCTGCGGAACCTGTACGATAGAAAGACATAACTTTTTGGCATTGGAAAGTATGAGTAATGTAGGGCAACTAAACTAAAGAATACAGATTTCCCGCAGTTTTCCCTTCTAAACAATAGCAGAATTAATCACGACTATGATCAGACTTACTGACTAGTTAGGAATTTGATTTTTTAGCCAAGAGTAAAGCACAATCCTTTGGCAACTATATGGAATAAGCAGACTCCTCCTGCTTCCTCAAGATTTATTTATTTATTGATTTTTTTGGTTGAGGGGTCAAACTGCTTCTTGAGAGTTATGATTGGGGAGGACAGCACACAAACTTTTACTATCATTTTTTTTTGGCTATACAGGATGGTATAAAAACTTGGTTTTGTTACTCTGGTTAACTGCGACTAGAGCTTTAGGTTTTGTACTGCCAAGTAGTTTCAAAAGAGTAAAAAAAATAGAACTTTCATAAACATTTTAAGAAATCTACTTCTTAACTCTCAGCCACTAGTTGTCCATATAGCGGGTTGCTGCAGCATGGAGTAGAGTGACACATCACTGATAAGACCATGTTCGTATTATCAACATTTTTTGGGCCCGGAGAAGCATACTGGAAATTAGAATGAGTTTTCAGTACCAAAGGAAGATGCAATCGGTATATTATAGAAGGAACTGAAATGGCAGTTGGTACCTCAAACATTGCTTCGATCAGTATATTCTCCAGAAGAGCTCTTAAACCTCGTGCACCAGTGTTCTTTGCCAATGCTTTCTTAGCAATTAATCTCAAGGCATTATCTGTAAACTGTAATTCAACCTGTAATTTATGTGATATTATAGGTTAGCACAACACTATGACACCAAAATGAACATTTTCAAGAAAATATTTTCATTAAGACTACTGATAGATCAGCATACGTTATTCATCCGGAACATCTTCTTGTACTGTTTACCAAGAGCATTTTTCGGCCTCGTAAGAACCTAATGTACATCAAGGAAAAAGATTCCGTAAACTTTCTGATAAAAGAAAATCAAAAGTGAAGAACTTCAATTGAAGGGAAATCAGCTTATAGCGGAGGCAGTATGGTTATCCTATTGGTAATTATGCACCTGAACTAATTGGTCTTCACTCAAAGCTGATAAGCTAACCAAAACAGGAAACCTTCCAACAAACTCTGGAATAAGGCCATATGCAATGAGATCACCACTTTCTACCTGCGGGCATGAGGTCAGACTAAAATTTACAAACCTGACAGTCACACGCACATCTCGTTTTTCACCAATATAAAAAAAATAGGAATTACAAAATAATACTTAATTCAAATTCTTGAGTTCTTATTCTAATACTCAACAGATTGTAACAATGAGGATGCCACCAGTGTATCTGTCAGTCCACCACCCGTCCTCATGTTTGTGCGCACTGGTGCTCCAAATCCAATGGAAGAATCTTGTCGCCTGCAAAAATAATACATAAACAAAAATTTGACACTATGAACTCCCTTTCTACAAGCAATCAAATAGATGAAAAAAGAAAAAAATGGGAACCAATTCACATCGCCCAAAGATCCTGAAAGGCTTTACCTTTCCGAGATAGTCTTCTCCAAATCAACAAAAGCCCCACCACATATAAACAGAATATCCTTTGTATCTATCTAAACATCAGCACAAAAGATTAGATATCTCAAGCATGGAAAACTCCACTTTATCATACATTTGAGATCATATGAATTTTAAGTTCTAAGTAGGAGGAACACAAGAGCACTTCAAAGCCAAAAAAACAGGAGACTCATGCAACCAACTGGGAAGAAGCACCAAACTACCAAAGGCCTTTGGGTGACTAGAATGGCAATTTATCCAGGCCAGCATATGTCCACATTGCCTTGCCCCTCGATCCCCCACTTATTTTTTGTTTTTTTCAATAATTTGAATATTTTTTAATATTCTTTTTAATAAAAAGGTAAAAGACGAAAATGCCCTTGGGTCAGAAAATTTTTGGGTTAAATGTGTCACACGGATAAAAGTTTGGGGTTTTTGGTGTCAAAAAACGAAGTTTGGGGTAAATTTGTCACACTGTATAAGTTTTGGGTAAATGTGTCACAGAGGGTAAAGTTTGGGGCTTTTGGTGTCACAAAAAAAAGTTTTGGGTAAATGTGTCAAAAAGGGCAAAGTTTAGGGTTTTTGGTGGCTTTTTCCCTTTTTTTTTACATTTTCAATGATTAGAAAAATTGTGATGTTAAATCCAAAAAAAATCTTTTGAATTAAAGTTAAGTTTAAGATAAATGTGGCGCAATATTACAAAGAGGGTAGCAAAACCTGAATGCCATGGGGGTGGGGATGGGGCCTACCATGCGGGGTGGATATGGGGCTTCCTCAATTATCATGAGGTGGGGATGGGGAATGCAAGCCCCGCTGCCCCATTGCCATTCCTATGGGTGACTCTCACTCCATCATTCCACCCAATTAATTAATCAATAAGAGTATCCCAGAAACACAAACTACTAACGGAGGTAACAGAAAATCCAGTTTACCCGAATGTCATCTCCAGGAAGATGCTTTCGAGCTCCTTTATCAGGTATATTCACTACCTGAGAATGAGAACATAGTCCTTATGAATAGATGAACGGGAAATGTAGCCTTTGGTGCTGGAAAACAGAATAGAGAATTGCAACAACTGAAGAAGCTTGTGAATGCAAAAGAGAGGTACTTCTTTTGCTCTAATTTAAAAAGATCTATAACATTTTAAGGTAATTGATAGATGATTTATCGCAAAAGGCGACGAAAAAACATACCACCACTCCTATACAGGCCAAACAACTTCCAAACATTACAGATACAAATCAAGTTGGAGATAAAAAGAAAAGTGGACTACGTGTAATTGAAGCCTGGGGATATAAGTAAGCTTTACAAGAGACAAAAGGCTATTCAAGTATTATAAAGAATTGACAATTATGCCCTTCCTCTTAAAAATTTACAAAAAATTTATATGTGAAATTACATGTCAATGTATGTTAAAGTTTTGTTCTGAGTTAAATTAAAGTCAAATTGCGCGAGGCGCTAAATCTGAAAAAAACTGTAAAAAGTTAAAAGTGAACGTTATTCCAAACAGACCCAAAGATGTTAATGAGAAAACCAAAAAGATAGCATTCAATAACTCACAAGTTACTCAAACAGGGTCTTAGATTAACATCAAATGGCAAACCAAGAAAGTACAATGGCCACCACGTCAGAACCCTCTTACGTCAAGCTCAAATTGATTACTGTTCCTACAACTCTAAATTGTAAAGCAATTTAGGAGGCCGAAGGAGTCCAGACCCCTATTCCAGATTTTTGTTCTCAAATAATCAACAAGCTAAGTTGCCCTCCTCTCATGCTGAAGAAAATTAGCACAACTCTTAACATTAATCAAAACATTTATCCAATAATTTGAAACCAAAGAAGAAAATATATAAAAGAGCATGCAAGAAAATCATCTGACAGTTCTTCTTGAGCTATTTCACAGACACCGCTAACCATGAAGGATCAAATCAGAACTAGTACAAAGAAAGGAAACTCACTGTTCCTTCTAGCATTTTCAGTAATGCCTGTTGGACACCCTCCCCTGAAACATCCCGGCCAGTATCTACATGCTCAGCCTGCACATTAGTCCCACTTAGATAAGTATGAGCTCTAGATACTCTATATCTTAAACAAAAAATTGAATCAATTAGAGTACCTTCTTTGTTATTTTATCAACTTCATCTATGTAAACAATACCTTGCTGTGCTGCCTCCACATTGAAATCAGCCGCCTAAAGGCCATAATATAAGTTGAAGCTTGATAAACATGTTGAAAAGGCATGCCATGAGCGGCATGAAATTACTTCAAAATCTTAAACTATATTCGAATACTGTGAACATGAATGGATTTGTATACAATGGCAGATAGCATCTTCACCCCTATCACTAAAGCCCACCTATATTGTACGTGAGACAAGACAAGAAATACACAACAGATATTCACCTCAAATTTGGCCCCGCAATTTAGCAGAAACATGCAACCATTAAAAAATTTTAAAAGCCAGCTAAGCAATTTCTTGGCTTTGTAACCATGTAGCATGTGTTCAGCTCTAATTTTCTTTTTACAATTCCACCTTCCAACTTGTGGTGTTTGAAAGGTTTTGGCTTGTTACTGGTAACTTTTTTCACCCCTCATTCTCACAATATCTTCTTTTTTTATCTTTGTCCAAAACCATTTACCAGGAGGCTAGCACCAGTACTGATGGTTAGATGTTGGACTTGGAAGTAAGAACAAGAAACTGTTGCGAAGAAAGAAGGGCAGTACGTCTCATGTCCTGGCTGAATTTCAAAAAGAGATCTCTAAAAAGTGACTAATTTTTGCTGAAATTACAATCACCCCTACATAAAAAATAGGACATCAAGAAGACTCAAGAAGGAGATTGTTGGCCCATGACAATTGCCTAGTTGAAGCTTTAACACAAAAAAATCACCACACAAAACGCCATTATGAATCTTTCAAATCACAGAATTGCCCCATGGAGTAGGAAAAACCACCAACCCAAGTGGCCTTTTATATGCATAACTTAAGGAGATTATGACTATTAATACTGCCAACATTTGATGATGAAAACAAGGAAAAAACCTGAAAGAGATTTCTTTTTGTTTGGCAAGAGTACTTCTAAACATACCGCAAGCAGCTTATATATTATTGACTCTACATCTTCACCAACATAACCTGCCTGGAGAGAGAGAGAGAGAGAGAGAGAGGGAGAGAGAGGGAGAGAGAGAGTCAGTTTATCTCAGATATGCATGTAAATGTTATAGGCAACAAAAAATGATGACAAACTGGCATGCAATTGCAGAACAAATTCAGGGAGATGGCAATTGAATGGAAAAGGAAGAAAACATTACACATATGATACATGTATCGATAACTATAGAGAAGTCCATTAATGACTGAGATAGCCAGTCCCATTGCCTTTAGAGACCAATTCAAGAAATTTAGGGGCCCTTTGCTTTGAGAAAATTCTCCAAGTTCCTGTTTTTATTCTCTTTCGGAAACATGGGAACTTGTTTTGGTAGCGTATTCTAACAAAATTCTTCTGAAAATGTGGAAACTGGTTTTCTAAACTTAAAGCTGAAAATTGCAAAACAGCATAAAGTTTCCAGTATTGTCAATTGAAAATGGGCTGTTGAGCAGAAGAAAAAGAAAGGCTTCGCTAATCTCCTTATAGCTGATTGTAGCACACTTTTCAAAGAAATATATCGTTTTTTAACCTTCAAGATCAAAAACACAAAACTCATTGCAAGCATCTCAAGATCTCACACTACAATCCCAGTATTTGCAGACTGGCTCACCCAAACTCTATGTGCGCGTGCATGTGATCCTGCAACAAGCTTTTGGAATAAATTTAATAGAGAGTGGAGAAGAATTTGAATGAAGAGAAGCCTTACTCAGGGCTTTTTCTTTTTTCAATGCATGGAGACTATGGGCAAGTTTTGTTGGTGCACGAAGCTCCAAAGGGTTGTTACAGGGAAGCCAAACGGACATACTTTCTAGAGTTTTGGTTTTCTAGAGAGCATACACGAGAACAAAGAAATGATATCATGATTGTTAGATAAGCCTCATATTTCATGAGACAAACCCCCCAAAAATAAAAGGAAAAAGAAAAAGAAAAAACACCCCCACCCACAGAAAAAAGAACCCAAAGGAAAGGAACCCAAACCAGCAGAATAAAGGAAAATAGAGCAGATACTGCCATAAAAGCACTTTCTAAGCTCTTTCTAACTGCGCAAAGCATACCGAGTGGAAAAGGCTTTTCTCTTGTCATTGCTGAGTACTCAGTCAACCAAAATTTTCTCCTTGGGAATACACGAGAATTGCGTAGGCATTTGCAACTAAATGCTGATGTCCAAATGATATACAAAATTTCATATGCTTCTTGAGAGTCATGATCCATAGTTTCTCCTCCATCTATTAAGACATTGAGCTCAGCCCTACATAAGATTACACGCCTATACCAAAACATTGTGATGTTACAGCTATCCTAGTCACTTAAAAAAAATTGTCTCCCATGCCCATAAGAAGGAAGAGCACTTTCCCATGAACTCATTTGAACTCAAACCTTGTTAGTTTTTTGAATACCACACATTATTTGAGACATTATAATCTCTACATATACCACCATGCTGATAATAGATTGTCCAACACTCTGTCCAACAGCATGAAGAACTATTCACTGAGATCAAGAAGGAGAATCACTTGCCTCTGTCAATGTTGTGGCATCTGCAATTACAAATGGGACATTCACAACGCGAGCTAGTGTCTTTGCCAGCAATGTCTTCCCTGTCCTTAAAAGCACGGCAGAAGTAAAACAGTCCACAATCATACAAACTTATGACCCCCCAACATGTCCTATAACTGCAAGACAAATACCACATATTACAAGTACTGTTCATACCCGAGCCAGTGGGACCCAGCATCAGTATATTGCTTTTCTCTAGCTCCACAGCAACATATCGATTATCATCAGCAAAATCACCAAAAAATAACTCCCCACCTGACCTGGCAAAAGACACCAATTGCTCAGGCCAAAATATTGATATCACTCACATCATCAAGAGCATAGATGAGCAGAGACAAGTTTCAAAATATAAACAAGATTTCAAAGCACACTAAACAGAGATAAACAGGAAGATCTATGAGCAATAAAGACACAAGCTGACATAAATCAGGAAGAGCTCGAAAACTAACTCTTTCCTGAGAGAGGTGTGATATATCCTCTTGTAGTGGTTGTACACTGCCACAGCAAGAACCTGTTCACGGGGGAACATTAGTGCCGAGCAAAGACTGATTCAACTGACAAAGACTTAAGTTCCAAGATGTGATCATGATAATTGATAAGCATCATGCAAAGAAGTATCTAAACTTGCAGTCGGAGTCGGCGGGACAACTATGACGAATTCTCAATGCTTGTCATGTAGCAAAAGCGAGCAAATTCTACACAAATTCGCTCCCAAGTATATGAAATCCCCAAACATAATCACAACAAGGGAACCTTTTTCGCCATTTCCTGCCCAACAACGAACTCGCCGAGCCCCTTGCAAATCTCCTTCGGCGTCGGCAACTTCCTTCCCAACTTCGCTCCGCCTCCCCAACCTCCGTCCTTCTCCTCCGCGATCGCCTCGCCAATCTCCGCCGTTTCGCCGCAACCTTCGCTCTTCACACGCGAAGCATCGTAATGCCTCTCCATGTCCTTGGCAGGGACCCGGCCGATCTCGACAAAGCTCCCCTGCAGGGGCTCAAGCTTGAAAGGCCTGAAGTAGAAGGCGGTCCGGCAGTGGGGGCAGAGGTTGAGGGCCTGGTAGACGCCGGCCTCTCGGCCGGTAATGGAGAGGGGGCGGTTGGAGAAGAGGAGGGGCATTTGCCTCGAGCACCGAGGACAGTTCACGTCTGCCCTAATGTGGTCGTACTCGGTCCCGTCCCACTTGTGTCGCCTGTGGACGCGGCGGGACGAGGAGGCGCCGATCGCAAGGGAATTCAGCGGGATGGAAGGCCCGGCGACGGAGGTGGTGGTGGCGGCGGCGGATAGGCGTTTGAGGGCCGCTCGGGAGCGGCGGAGGACGGCGAACATGGCTCTCTGAGGGTCACGCCACCGAAGTGACTCAGTCTAGTGGTAGGATGGCTGCATCTCCTTATCAGCGAGAGAGGATGGAAGTTTTTATTGGATTTTCTTTCAAATACCCCACATTTTTATATTTTATATTTTTAATATATTATTCTTTTTTTCGCAGTGCGTGTAAATAAATATAATGGACCAATTTATTTTATTTTCATAATTTAATGGATTTTCTCTGGCTAAACAGTATAACTCTCACCGTCATGTCTAAAATTACCCTTATAATTCCCATATATTATGGGGAAAATCGGGTTTTGCCTCGCTTTTACTAAACGTTCGGAATTATACTCCAGTAAAATAAAGAAAAGGATGTTTTGATATGCTCACTTTTTATTTACTTTTTCTCACTTTGATTTTCACCGCACACATTTCATGAAAAGCATGACAAATTTGACGGTAAAATGAAATTATTAATGCCGTAATTTTCATACGACACTCATTTTGGTGCTATAACTTTTCAATTTTTAAGCTATCATTTATTAAATGATATAAACTTTCTATATAAGCATCCATCCAAGCTTTCCTCTTCTTCACGCATTTGTTTGCTTGTTTCGTCATAAATTACTTTCATAATTATCAGAATGGTATGATCCAATTCAATTCAAAACTTGAGACCAAAAAAAAAAAATTCCAATTCGAGGTTGTAGCAATACGCATGGTGAACTGCAAATCACTTGAACCGCAATTAAATCTATCAGATTCAATAAGTATCAAGCGATTTGGTTTTTTATTTATATATTTATTTATCTAAATGATAGGTGATTTTATTCATCGATGAAAGATGTCGTATTTAAGAATATATGATGTACTCATATAGCTACAAATAATTTAAAATGATTTTTGCATTTTAAAATGCAGTGAAAAATGAAATAACATATAAATATTTGTGATTTATATATGTGTGAAATTTTTATTTCAATAGAACAATTGGAATTCATGACTTCTCGTGCATAGGGGGATCATCACACACCCTCGAAATTAAGATTTTTATTTCCCCGATCATAATTCTTGCTCAAAATTGTGTTATCTTATTAAATTGTTTATAGAATTTAGGGATATGTTCACAATAAGTCCTAAAACTTGCAAAAAGTTTAAATAAGTCCTAAAACTTGTAAGGAAAGTACGTTTGAATCCTAAAACTTGCAAAAAATTTAAACAAGTCCTAAAACTTATCGCAAAAGTGCAAATTAGTCCTAAAATTTTTAAAAAAATCAACTTTAAAAAAGGACTTGATTAAACCAATATGACAAGTTTTAGGACTTAATTGAATTTTTTGAAAGTTTTAGGATTCGAATGCACTTTTGTAACAAGTTTTAGGATATGTTTGAACTTTTTGCAAGTTTTAAGACTTAAACATATTTTCCTTACAAGTTTTAGGACTTTTCGTGAACATATCCCTAGAATTTATAAATATCTATGACACAGAGACAAATTTTAGATAATTTACCAAATCTTACAATACAAACCAATAATCAATTCACGGTTCATAAATTTAAGATTTTGATTAACGATAGGCATCTCAATTTAACAGTTACCTTAGCACCATGAAATGATTTAAGAAGAACCGATATATTCTATTAGTAATAATTTATCACCCTCTCTTGTGAGCGATTCTAATTTTTCAAATGAATCAAATTTCTGTGAGTCCAAGTGATAAAAGACAAGCTGGGTATCCTCGACAAGTGATAAAAGAAAAGCGATATGGCTCCGAGCTCTCTCGCCCGGTGATGGAGAAGGGGCATTGGAGAAGAAATCAAGCAAGGAAGGCTGATTGTTCACGTTGGTTTTACTCAGAGGTCAGCAGTAAAAGATATGTATCTAAAGATATGGAATTTGGATCCAACCGGATCAGATTCGAAACCCTAATGATATGTATCTAAAGACACAAATTTTATTGTGCGACGTCTATAGAAATTCTTAATTTAGTGAACAAGTTCGGCCGATGGAAGGCAAAATAAAAAGATGGTAAAACTAGTGGATATAACCTTGTGATGCTATTTTAGAGCTTCCATAGAGAATGAGGTACTTGAGTTATTATAGGGGAATTTGTCCAAAAGGTCCTAAATCTATTGTACAATGGCAATTCAATTCTAAAATTTTCAATTTGACCAATTTAGTTTAAACATTTTGATGATTTTCCAAAAATTCAGAATTTTAAAAAAAAAAAATTGTCACGATAGTGCCGGCTGTGCCATGTAGACGGTCTGCCCTAACTGGACTGAAACGTCAATTATTTCTAGCTAATTTTGGCTATATTGAAAAATTGTCAAATAATTTATGACTAAATTGGCCAAATTGAAAAAGTTTAGGGTTAAATTAGCCACCATACAATATGTTTACGACTTTTGGGACAATTATTTTAACTTCTATAAACATCCATCCAAGCTTTCCTCTTTTTTACTTGGTTGTTTATGTGTTTCATTAAGATTACTTTCATACTTATCGAGATCCAATTCGAGACCCTAGCAACACGCATCTATTACTTGAACCATAATCACCTTAATCGTAAGCAAATCTAACAGACTGTATAATAAACTACTAGTGGATACGTCCCTATCGATACAAGTAATTCAGCTATTCATATATTGACCTATCAAAATGATGTAACTTTGTCATATTATAATGGGAAAAAACCACCAAAAATCCCAAACTTTACCATTTGTGACACATTTACCCCAAACTTTTTTTGTATCATCAAAAACCTCAAACTTTACCTCTATGACACATTTACCCCAAACTTTTTTATTTGACACCAAAAACCCCAAGCTTTTGATTGTGTGACACATTTACCCCACTTGAAGTAAAAAGACAGATTTACCCCCAAATTTTTTTATTCACTTTTTTATTAAATAGAATATTT
>BCNH02000006.1:4442889-4460514 GCA_001662345.2 Metrosideros polymorpha var. glaberrima
CTGGCATAGAGAATCAATTTTTTACCAAACACAAATCTCATTCAGAAGTAGAAAACTGTTTCAGAAGTCATTCTTTACCAAACGCATTTCTCTTTCAGAATCACTTCTGGCAGAAAATTAAAAATTCTAGCATGTTATCAAACGCACCCTAATGATTATGATGTCACTTAACGGGAAACATCTCTTACTGGCTTGTTGACGGATTAATCAACCAAAAGTAATCTTCTCTTTATGGTGTCTAGCCAAATGGCAGCTGGATAAGATTTTGCATCGAATTAAAGAAAAACTCTAGAGATACATATTATTACCATAATTAGTTTATAAATAAGATATCATACATGGTAATAAGGTATGTTTATATGGCAATCCTTATACCAGTGTAGAAAAGGAAAAAAATATAAAAGGTAATATGGCAATTCTTATCCCAGAAAAAAGGAAAAAATATAAAATGTAATTTACTAATGGCAAGTTGGCGAGAGCCCATATCCTCCAAATTTTTTTTTTGGGTCGAACCATTCTCCATCCTTAAATAGCTGAATGATGTTGAAATTGGAGCAAATATACCCCGCAACGATGAATTCATCAGCTAAGCTCGTAGTTATTTGTTCTTTGTTGCTAACAAGTTGTGTGGGAGATGTTTGGGGCAGGACACATGTTATAATCTACAACAGTTTGCCGGCCGGAACAACTCTAACAATTCATTGCAAATCCAAGGATGACGATCTCGGGTTCCGTAATATTACGAGCAGCTGGGAATTCCAATTCAAACCCAATTTGTTTGGGAGGACATTATTCTTTTGCAGCTTTGCATGGCCGAATAATTTTCATCGGTTCGATATATATGTGCAATCTAGGGACAAGCAACATTGCACCATGTGTGCTTGGAAGATCTGGCCCACTGGTCCTTGTAGGTTCAATGAAGATACCGCTGAGTATGATGTTTGTTTTCCATGGGATCCTCCTACACAATTAGGGAGGAAACCTCTTATGTGAATGTATGAGAGAGAAAGACGATGTCATGAAATGTTTCATCAAAGATTTATATGGAATAAGAATCATCTTACCTATGTTTTAAATATATATATATATATAAACACATGTGTGTGTTTCTTCTAATATCCTCATCATTTGGATTCCTATTGGCACCTCTTTCTTAATAGTTTTGTCTCATCGTTTTGTGTCATTCTATTTGTACTTATTATTTTTATCGTTTATTATTGCTTCTAAAAGATATCAACATAAGTTTTTCTAATAGACAAAAAGGTTAATAAGTGTCAAGCCATGTCGGTTTCGAATCTATAATCCGGGTGTCATATCACAAATCAACACCCTTGAGTTCGTAAGTACGATCAAATAAGTTCATTTTGAAAAATATGTCAAAAGTATGAGAAAACTGAATGATTGGAGCATTTTTAAGTCGAAAATATTTTCGGCCATTGATCTTCGAGTGATACTAAAGCAATCTGGCTAGGAGAGATTTGCAATGGCCAGTCCAGGTGTGGGGCATGAGAGATGAATAATCACATTCCTAACCTTGACTTCAAATAATGTTTCTTAACCTTGCTTCTTCAGACAATGCACGGTCGAAATCCCTCTCTATTTATGGTTATAATTCAATAATGAAAATGACTTATATCTATGGCATTTTGCACGCACGATAGAGTTCTTCGCATAGCCTTATGAAAAGAGAATCATCGCTATTATATGTCTTAGAACATTAGATAATCAACATTCCAATTGCATCAGAAATTTTAATCCTGTTACGACGAAGGTCACAGGTGCTCAGCCTCATGACAAGGGCCGGAGAGGAGCGACCGATGTGCAGACCTCGGCAAAACCACGGGACAAAGAGTGCAAATCTTACCCCGCAGCAACAAAAAAGAAGAAGAAGACCAGATTAGACTAATTAGTCAATTTTCCCCATAATGGCATTATACTCCATTATTAGCATAAGTACTAAAATTGACGGCGAATCAAATATTTAACAGCCACCGTCTAATTACATTAATTTTTGTCATCAGGTCGCTAATACTATTCCCAACTTCCACCTGTTGAAGATTACCTTCCTAAAAGTGAAACCTTCTCAAACTCAAGATGGCATTACTAGACATGAAGCATAAGGCATTAAATTATTTATACTCTCTCGCGCAGCGTAATTCCCATGAAGTAGTAAGCTAGAGAGTATTTTATCGGCGGTCCACCAAACGGTGTTAAGTATTATATTACATCGCTCGATTATTAAGTTCATCTCGCCTTCTTATACGAGTTCTTTCTCCATCTGATATTCAGGATGTGTATGATGATAAAAACTAGAAAATGAAGGCAAGAGAGGCAAGGGCCTGTCATTATGAACCTATTTTCTTGGATCCTAGAGTTCGATCCCTGAAAAAAGAAATTTAATTTTTCTTTTCCAAGATCATGTTGTCTTGATAATCTGGAAGTAAGGTCTGAAGCTTTCACAGGATTATTTTACTACATCCCTTGACCCTTGATCCACGTGGCAATTGCTTTTGTAATCTCCAATTTCTTTACGTTCCAAAGTTTTAAGGAATTGCTGTTAGAAACTTTTAGCAAAAATAGAGTTCCAAATTGAAGAACTATGTTTTGCAACAATCATGCTTCCAATTGTGAAGTACGACAAATCGTGAGCAATTATTTCCAAACTCGAGAAACATTGCTTTGACATAGATGGTTGAGAAATAATTATATGGTATAGATGGAATCGTCGAACTTTACGATGAGGTCTATTTCGATTTCGATAATATTAACGATCCATTAAAAAAAAAAACCATACACGCTATTGACATATTATGAGAGATTCTTTAAGAAAGAATACGAATGCGTTGATAATATAAAAAACCATACACGCTATGGACGTATCCTACTCTTTTCTTGACCTCTTTTGCGGAATGAAAATCTATCCTCCCAATGCACGCACTCTCTTTAGCTGCTTTTGATTTTTCCTGAGAGAGCTCGCGACAAATATCTCTGTAGAGCCTTAGAGCTTTGATCACTCTCTCTCTCTCTCTCTCTGGCCGAATCATATGTGTTATTGTGCATAGCATTTGCGTTTCTAAGCTCAGAAAAGGAAGTGCTTGCTCTCCCAATATATGATTGTGCAACAACGTGCAAACGTTCCGAGCTATCTGGAGTGCTTTCCTATAACCAGTTCCTGATGTTGCCCCTGTCAAGAGATTTTCTCTTACAACCTTTGTCTTTCATAATTGGGGGATGCACCAGGAGGACATTGAACACTCTTCTTGGTCTCTTTGATTATATCTCGGACATCTCTTATTCAATTCATGTGCATTCATGGAGATCTTGACCGAAGCATCGGGAGGAAGAGGGGCGCGACGTCTGCATCCTGGATCAATAAAAAACTACATATTTACTCAATTGACATCACGGTGAGTTAATGAGCTCTAGGCCAACTCTTAATAATCTCAATCAACGGTTCCAATCTCGAGCACCTGCTGGACAATTTAGCGAGCTCATTCCAATCTCAAGCGACGTCACGCCCCTCCTCTTCCTCCTGATGCTCCGGTCAAGAGCTCTATGAATGCACATGAATCGAATAGAGATATCCGTTCGATGTCCTCCTGGTGCATCCCATCCCCAATTATGTAGGACAAAGGTTGTAAAAGAAAGTATCATCAGAAATTGGTTAAAGGAAAGCACACCACAGCTTGGAAAGTTTGCACGTTGTTGCACAATCAGAAATTGGGAGAGCAAGCACTTCCTTTTCTGAGCTCAGAAAGCGAATAATATGCGCAATACCAGGCATGATTCGGCAACTATTATACTTGATTTGTAGCTGATCTTATATGGCAATTCTTATCCCAAAGGAAAAATAAAGAAAAATAAAAGATAATATGGCAATTCTTATACCAGGGTGAAAAGGAAAGTATATAAAAGGTAATGTGAAAATTCTTATCCCAGACTATAAAAGAAGAAGAAAAAAAGGTAATATACCAATTTTTATCTCAAACGATCAGTGAATGCATCGCATCTTTGCGCACAAAAAAAAAAAAAAAACCTTCGATAAAAGGGAAAAAGGAACAAAAATAAAAGAAGGAAAAAAATAAAATAAAATAAAATAAAATGAATATGGCAATTATAATCTCAGAGTAAAAAGGAACAAAAATAAAAGGAAATATGGTTATGGCAAGATGGCGAGAGAAGAGATCCTCCATTCCCCATCCATAAATAGCTGAATGATGTTGAGATGGGAGTATGCCAACATGATGAACTCATCAGTTAAGCTCATATTTATATTTCACTTGTTCCTAACTAGTTGTGTAAAAGATGTTTGGGAAGAAATATGTCGAGATCAATAACAATTTGCCGGAAGGAATTACTCTTAACGGTTCACTACAAATCCAAGGACGACGATTTTGGAATCCATTATTTAACAACACGCAACTGGGGATTTCTCATTCAATCCACATTTTTTTTGGGAGGACGTTATTCTTTTGCAGCTTTGCATGGCCGGGTCAATTTAAGTCGGGTTTGATATATATGTGCAACTAAGGGACGGAGGAAAGTGCAAGGAGTGTATTTGGAAGATCTTCGCCGATGGTCCTCATAGCCTCAATGGATGGTCCGGAAAGTTTGATATTTGCTATCCATCCAAGAAGGGTATGGCACCGACATTATCGCCTATTGGAGTTAGTTTCTTTTCTTTTCAGTCCGCAATTGTAATACCAAATCGAAAAAAGGCTTGGAAGATCAGTATCTTCACCTCAAAGGGATGTAGCTCTTTGCTTTTCCTCGAGCAATCTCCTCATAGTTGACACCGTATTATGATTTGGTGCATTCTCCCCTGCGAGATGCCTTGGAAGATCAGTATCTTCACGTCGATTAACTTTTACCAATTTATGGAAATGGGCTTTTGCTTCCAGCATTGTCGGCCTCTTGTTGATTCCTGGTTATTGCCAATTCAACAAAAGATGTGCCACCAGGTACGCCAAAAAATTGTTTCATTAAGAAAATAAAAAATCCTTTTAGGGATGAGCGGTTTCAGGATCAGTCCAAGTTTTAGGTGAACCCCGTCAGAATTGATTCTCCAATTTTTGGAAACTGGAACCTACTATGCATACTTTGGAACTTAAAATCTACCCTGTCATAAGTTTCAGAGTCGGTTTCAGGGTCTACTTAGGTTTCACATGTATTCTTTATTGAACAATTGCAGTAAATCATCACCTCTAATTATTGTCATTTACTACTACAATTCACTGATCACAACTCATATCTAGACACACGAAGAATATGAAATATTAACGAAGTAAAAGTCTTAGTCATGAATATTGCCGGAAATGAAAACTCAGACTAGTAATTCTATATTACACACTCATCATCGGACGCCCTAGAATACAGCAGGATCGTGCAAAGACATAGAATAAGAAAAACACAAAGACTTGTTTCAGGTTTTAGATTCTAGAACCTAGAACCTGCCCGCGTTAGAAACGGTTTTCCAATTTTTGGAATCTAGAACATACCCTGCATATCCTAGAAACTTGAAGTTTTTTGAATTCCCGATTCTACCTTGAAACCATGCTCACCTCTTAATCCTTCAAGTGTGATGGGTCGAATGGATCAACAAAGCCCATAAAGGGTCTTTTGTTGATCTTGGACGGGAAAGAAAATGGCTAGGAATTTAAATGTTGGAAACATAAATGTATTGGAATTTAAAGGTAAGATAAATTGCAATCTGTGAATGATTGGGCGAACTCTTATAAAAAGTACACTAGAAGTATTTATAATCCACCATCGACGGTTACATACAAACAATTATTGAACATTTATTAACTTCACACGTGGTCCTATTATTCAGCAACACGTATCTACAAGAAGTTACAAATCCCGAAATTATTGGGTCCATTATTTGATAGTTACATATTCGTGTCGTTCTACCCCTGCCTTTTAATTGAAAAGCTGATAGGCCTTCGCTCTGTTCATCGACTCTTCCGCTTCAACACTTGGTCATAATCTGATTTTATTGTCGATGACCTTATCGATCAATACTTAAATTCTTGGTGAAGACTCTCATCGATTGTGCTTAACATTGAGTGGCCGATCTTCTTAACTGCCTTAGTTCTTTGACCAAATCTGTTCTTGTCAACTAGACTCTGGTCGTGGATTATCACTCAACACTTGGGAATTTTATTTGTGTTAACAGCTCTCTAACGTGGTCCTGCTTAGGATCGTTCCACATGTAACATCTCTAATCGTGAGTATTTTCGTAGTTATCATAATCGTATGATTCAATCCGATCAGAGGCCTTAGCAATACGTATCTATTAAGTGAATTGCTAATCACCTGAACTGCAAGCAAATCTATCGATTCAATAATGAATGAGTCAGTGATTTGATAGTATCTACTGATTCAAGCGATTCAGTTTTTTTATACATTTACTTATCAAAATTATGTAACTTTGCCATAATTTACCATATATATTGTACTTTAATAGTTACAGAATAACTAAAAATAAATGCTGCAATGATGAATGAAATGACGTGAAAAGTTGTGATTCATATTGGAATTTAGTCTTTATTTCAAAGAAACACAGTTAAATCTTCTTATGCATAGGGATCGCCACACGCACTTGAAATTAAGATTTTTTTTTCCAATATCATAATCCATACTCAAATTGTAATAAAATCTTACGAATCAATTCGATTATCTTTACGATTCATAAATTTGATATTTCGGTTCACGACACGTATTTTGATTTAACAACTATGATTACTTTTCTTAAACTACCTTAGTACCATAAAAGGATTTAAGAAGAACCAATATGTTTTATCACAAATAATTTACGATCTTCTTGGTGAGCGATTCTAATTTCTCATGTGCACCCAATTTGTGTGAGCCAAATACATATGCAAAATGACCATCGACAAAATTTTAATTTATCCAAAGTCCGAAATGACACAAAATGGGTAGGTAGCATTAGCAAATGCTTAGGGGTGAGAGACAACTTCCTTTTGCCACTTCTCTTTCCCTCTTTGTGGTCAGAGGCAACTGGTTTCTCTAGTTGCAGAAGATTTGGCATTAGGACTTACCAATAATTCCGGAGATATTCCGAATTACCATAATAGTTAAATTATTAAGGATCATATGGTCAATTTTTTTCACAAAATCGAAATGAGATTGTGCAATGGTTTCCTTTTGGCGTTTAAACTAGCGAATTACTGAATTACTTATCAATCTCACTTTTTTTCCAAAAAAAAGTCCCGTAAAATTTTGATACATCATAGTAGTGTAAGTTCTCAAATATGTCTAGCAGAACATTTTATGATTAAAAAACACGTGGCATCTGCAAAGTGTAATTGTCTCCTTTTCTAGACAATAGCTATCACAAATTTGTATTCATTTTTCTCTTTTAATTAAGCTATACATAAGATAGTATTCTTGATTTGTAGCTGATCTTATGTGGCAATTCTTATCTTAAAGTAAAAAAGAAGGAATGTCAATTCTTATATAAGGCTCTGTTTGTTTCATAGAAAATGTACAATTTCTGGAAAATATTTTCCAAGAAGTTATTTTCCAAGAAAATGACTTCATTTTTCAATATTTGGCTAAAACCTAAAAAAACACCTAGAAAGTATTTTCCATCGTTTGGTATGAAAAATCCGATGGGAAAAATGTTTTAAAAAATAGTAATTTTCAATATTTTTTAATATTTTATTTTATTTTATTTATATTTTATTTCTTCTTCTTTTTTCTGTTTGCTTATTCCTTGGCCAGTCGTCGGCCATAGCGATGAGGCCGGTGATTGGCCACAAGCGAGCTCGAGGCTCACCGCCAGAGGCCGTGAGCTCGCCCGACCTGACGACGGCGAGCTCGAGGCTCACTAGATTTGGTGAACCTCAAGCTTGCCAGCATCAGGTGAGCTCAAGGCTTGATTCAAGCGAGCCTCGAGTTCGCCTGACGCTGGCAAGCTCTATGTTCACAGATCTGGTGAACCTCGAGCTTGCCCGACACCGGTGAGCTCGAGGTTCGCCGGATCTGGTGAGCCTCGAGCTTGTCGGCCTCAGGCAAACTCGGGGCTCGGCTAATGCTGGTGAGCTCGAGCTCGCCTTGGCCAGCGATCGGCGGAAGAAAGAGGAACTAGAAAAAAGAGAAAGAAAAAGTAAATAAAATTTTGAATTTTTAAAAAAGTTAAAATAATGATAAGGAGCTGTGCTTGGTTTGGGTGGAAAAAAGAGAGGGGAAAATGATTTCCTCTTCTCAAAAGAGGAAATCATTTTCCCACTTTTTTATGTGTTTTTTTTTTCCAATGATGGAAAATATTTTTCATCACTAGCTTATTTTCCACCCTCCAATCATTGAAATATGAGGAAATTTTTTTTCCAAAAAATGTTTTCTGTGAAACAAACGGAGCCTTAGGGTCTGTTTGATAATGATTCTAATAAAAAAAAATATGATTATGTTTAGAAGTGGTTCTTTCTAATTCTAATTCCTAGATGGGTTTTAGAGAATCAGAAATGCGTTTGGTAACTGCACAAAATTTCTATTATTGGAATAGAATCGCATTTGGTAATTGCACATAGTTTTTATTTCTGAGAACAATTTATCTTCCTAATTTTTTCATTAAAGTCAAATAATTACATCTTGTAACTATAAAGTACATATGCTATCACATAAATATAATCACAGAGAAAAGTGATTTTTTGCAACATATTAAATAAAGAAGTGATGAAAAATATATAGATGTACATTCATCCTAGGAAAATGAAGGGTTATTGTTGATGATGAAAAATATAAGGGAAAATATATTTAAAAAAATTAGGTGAGGTTGTGTGTGTAGGTGTAGGTGTGGGAAGGAGAGATTGATAGAGAAGAAGGAGGTGACTCTTGACAACTGCATAACAAGAAAAGAGCCAAAAGTGTGCCTTGGTGGACTACAAGGCAACCATGGGAACGAGAAACGCTCTTGCATGGTGGTGCCTTCACATTCACTAATTTTAGTCACTCCTCACAAAAAGCACCAACAACAACAGAAAGAAAGATTTAATCAGTTTTAGGTGTTTCAAATGCCCCCTCAAAAAAAGCAACCACATTCACCTTCTCCTTTATCCTTCCCAGCTGCACCAATATTACTCAAAAAAAGGAAAAAGAAAAAGAAAAAAAGAGAGAAGTTATATAAAGGTAGTGTGTTAGCTGTATATATATATATCTCCTCATGCAAAAGAAGAGAAGCAAAAAGAAAGAAGAGAAAGAAAGAAAAAAGAGAAAATTAAAATTAAAATATTATTAAAAATTGTCCACATTAGCGCCGGCAGGTTAAAAAGATTGAACTAGCAAAAGTGCAATATGTTTAGGTTATTTTTGATAATTTTGCCCTTATTTTTCAAAAGTGATTCTAGAATAAAGAATTATCTTATTTCTGTTTCGAAACTGATTTTGGGAATACTTTTTGAGATCAAAATATTTTTTTGGATCAAAATCTTTTTTTTTTTTTATCAAACGCGATTTTGCTCCCTGGAGCAGAATCAGAGAATCAGAATCGTTACCAAACAGACCCTTAGAGTATAAAGGAAATAATAGAAAAGGCAATATGGAAACATCAAAGGTAATATAGCAATTCTTTTACATAGATGAGTGAATGCAAGGCGTCTGCCAAAAAGGAAACTTCGTTAAAAGGAAAAACGGAATAAAATAAAAGTAATATTCGCAATTCTCATCACAAAGTAAAAAAGAACAAATCAAAAAAGGTAAATATCATTGTGACAACCTGGCGAGATGCGAAATGCAGATGCGAGATGCTCCATTCTTCATCCTTAAATAGCTGAATGATGTGGATATTGGAGCAATCATATGTCACAATGATGAATTCATCAGCTAAGCTCATGTTTATTTGTTCTTTGCTACTAACTAGTTGTGTAGGAGATGTTTGGGGCAAGACATATGTTGAGATCCAAAGCGGTTTCCCGGCCGAAACTACTCTAACAGTTCATTGCAAATCCAAGGACGACGATCTCGGAATCCATTATATAACGACAACGCATAGCTGGGGATTCTCATTCAATCCCCATTTCTTTGTGAGGACTAGATTCTTTTGCAGCTTTGAATGGCCGGGTCAATTTAAGTGGTTCGATATATACGTGCAAAGCAGGGACCAATATTTTTGCGAGGAGTGTATTTGGAAGATCTTTCCAAATGGTCCTTGTAGGCGTGATGAAGTGTCCAAAGAATTTGAAGCTTGTTTTCCATGGAATCCTCCACCTCAATTAGGGACGAAACCTCCTATCTAAATGTAGAGAGAGAAAGATGATGACGTGAACTGATTCATTACAGTTTACATGGAATAAGGATCATTTTAGTTATATTTTAAATATATACACACACACATTTGTGTGTGTTTCTCTTCTAATACCTTCAGTGTTTTGATTTCAATAGGCATCTATTTCTTTATTTTGTTGTGTGTAATTGTATTTGGCCTTATTATTAGTATGTTTTTTTTTTTTATCACTGTCAAAATGTTTCAATGTAAATCTTTTTTAATTAGAAAAAGATTAACAAGTGTTAAGCCGTGTCGGTTTCGAATTTGTAAAGCTGAGGTTGTATCCAAAATTAATACTCATGAGTCTGTAATGAGAGCACAGTTGACGGTGTATTGGGCCATTGATTTGGAGTAGCAACCTGGCAAGAGAGAATTGTCACGGCCAGTTCAGGTGTGAGCCACGGGAGGAGAATAATCAAATTCTTAACCTTAACTTCTAGTAATGTTCCTGTTCCAACTTGAGGAAGCTGAGATTGTAGGCCATATTTGTCGGAATCGGCAACGATGCTATGCCTCTAAATGAGAAGGGATGTAGCTCTTGGCTCAAAGGGTGCAATTGCCGCCTATTGGAGATTAGTTTCTTTTCTTTTCAGACTGTAATTGTAACACCAGAACCAAAAAGGGTGCCCTTGAAATTGTTGAGAGACAACAAAAAAATGGTAGTTTTGGAAAATATGACTATGTCCCGAAACAGGGTGTTTTCGTTCTCCCACACATGATTATTGATAAGAGATAAATCGGACTTGGACGCGCAAAATTGTATAATGATACATGGAGAAAAGAACAGAGCTCAGAAAACGACTACTGTACCTCAAAGGGATCTTTCTACAAACCTGAAAACAAGCATTAATTCCTTTTCTGTCTCGCTACCTCTCTTTATAATTCACTTCTCTTTTTTGGGCTTGGCCATCTTCTGAAAGAGGCTATTGGAAAACTCGGGGGCGGTGGTTAGCTTATTTGCTCAAGTTATCTTCAAGCCTCTCGATTGCAGCGCCAACACCACCCCTTGCCTCTCCCCTTTGATCCATATCACGGGAAGCGGCCAAACTCCCTTCATTTGCTTTCTCCACTAGCTTTAAATGGAGCCAACCTGCAAAGAAGAACACGGTACCCCAAATAGATGTTGAGTCAGAAAAAACCAAACAAAAAAACAGAATCTGGTCTTATTTTGAGATCATTCTGCTAGGATATTCTATCGTGCAAACCCCCTTGGATATCTTGGTTCTTAACTCACTAATTTGAACTTGATCAGGACATCGTGCTGACTATAAAAAAACTCAGAATACAATCAAGCTTCTATTGAAGTTTTTCTCACACGGTCCCAATCTCATACTTACCAAGAGGAAAGCAAACTGCAGCTCCAAGAGCTGCACCAAGAGTGACATTCCTTGCACGCCACTTTAGTGATCCTGGTACTAACACAAACCAAAGTTAAGAAAAGTAACTCTTTTTCCATTTAGGATCAGTTATTTAACAGTATCAGTCCAAAATTGTAATACATTGATTTAGTGGGTCACTGCATAACAGTAAATAGACAATATCTCAAGGATGGAAAGTAATGCCTTACAGATCAAACCAAAGGTTGCAGCAGTGGCCGAACCAGCTCCAGCTATGTTAAAAACATCATGAACTCCTCGTTTTTCAGCTAGCAGATTTTGCAGCCCATAAAATGCAGCAGTAAACATCCCGAGGCGCACTCCACCAATGATGGAGCCACGTGTAACTCGAATGAACCTTTTCTCCATTGCATCCCTCATTAGTCGATACTGTTCACGCTTGTCGGGTGTGCTACCAAGTTTCAACATCACTTCAGCATCCTTACTCTGCAAAACATAGCAAAGTCTGTTACTGCCTAGTGTGATATAGAATTAAGCTGAACCAAATGTCATACTTCACGAACTATCTGTGGAGGGTCTCAGTTTACCTAAATTCAAAATGGTTAACCAAGAATGGGGGAAAAAATGGGAAACAGGAAGTCCAACACAGGTTGGAGCATTAAAATTACAGTCAAAAAATACACTCTGCATCATTTGGTGACTAGGTAAGGATGCAATTAAAACTAAACGAGGTCATCATTCGTATTGGCCAAAAAATGAGGGAATGTAAGTGCAATTGGGGAAAAAGGCCAACAACAAAAGTCCCTTTATTTCCCTGTTCTCTTACCTGAGGGGTACTGACTGTTCTGGAATGAAGGGATACTGACTATTCTGGAATGAACTTTGGAAACGATGCTTAACAATTATCAGACAACACATATTTCTTGCTGAATTAATGGTGATTTCATGCCTTCACTTCATTACTGTTTCGTTGATCACCTCGATCATTCTTAAACAAAGAGGAAAACATGTCTCACCAAATGCCATTTTCAAGAATAACAATCTTCACTACTGAAGAAAATATGATTTTGCAGAGCACAACGGAGATATCTCTATTACCATGTAAGGCCAGGCAGACGGAACTGGTAAACACAGAGCTAGATTGACTAGAGAAGTTGACCATCGACATCTCTTGATAAAGAAAACTTACAACAGAAGCAGCTGCCTCCTTGCTACCTCCATATAACATGCCAGCAAACACTCCAACAACAGTCGCTGTACCCCAGTTGACTGTTCCGGCCACTTTTGGAGAACCCTGACCATCAAGAAGAGTATGTTAGCCCGTACATATGTGTCGATCTAGAGTCATAAATCAAACAACTTGAGCGAATGACGGTGACACATGAACGCACAAAGCTCGTCCTCATTAAGTTATTTTGACCCATTGCAGTTTGCACCCTTACGTCTTGCTCCAATGCAACTTATTGTCTAGACGAGCATATTAAACTCCCACCTCGAGCAGCTGATCATTAAGATGTTCTCCAGATCATGAAGAATGAATCACACGTCTCAACAGTCAATGATCAGCATAAGCATTTCTCTTCCTCACTTCAAGTATAATCTAATCCGAGTGAAACACTTTACAGACCACCGCTACCAAAGATTCTCGTGCAACTAATAGGAAAGTCAGAACCGAGAATTCAGATAGACATTTCATCAAGCATGTGGGCGACAGCGTGCATACTTCCGACAGAACATAAATCATCACTCGTTCGGTCGAGTCATTTTGTCGCAATGATGGAAGACCCATCAACAAAAACAATTTTCCCATCCCAAAATGTTGAGCGGCATGCGCGCAATGGGCCTCAGAAAAATGCATTCTCGAGTTACCCCGATTACCCCGAAAGAATCGAAACGTAAAGAAATGACACGACAGTATCAAAAGCTTACGGTGGAGATGGGCTCGCCAGCTTTCTCAGCAGTTTCCATTCGGATGTGATTATGGAGCCAACCGGCGAGCCAGAGAGACGAGAACTTGGGTCTTTCTACGACGAAGAAATGAAGCAACTTGGTTTTCCCAGGAGAATTTCTTCTGTCGAACGATAAATGGGTCGAGCAAATGTCTTGCTCCAGAGGAGTTTCAATGGAGGCGGAGGGTGATTGAGTTTGAAGGGGAGGGATGCAGTGCCAAGTAGTTGAGACTGGAGTTGCAGGCGATCTCTCTCCACCGCTCTGTTTGGCGCCGAACGGTGAGAGACCCTCTTTTCTTTTACCTCTCTTTTTTCCTTTTTCCTTTTTTATTCTTATTTTCCGAGTTTGGAATTTTGGATCGACAAGTCCTAAAATTGCAATCACTTTCACGTAATATAAAATGCCCTGTTCGAGCGAATATTTTTATACTTTTTGAGTAATTTCAAATGTATTCCCAAGTTTTAAAATATATACATACATATATGTACCATCATGGCGCAAATGAATCGATAAAGGCAATCACATGTCAAAAACCAATCAAAAGGGACAATTATGCACTAACAATGGTCGAAAAGCACCATCATGCTGCAAAAGAATCAACGAAGGGAATCATTACTACACTATCACGAGCATCACCGTAACATCACGGCTCTCACTTATATCTTAGGAGCTCTTACTCTCCGGATCAAGACCCACAATTACAAAATAGTTGATGTATCAATTCCTGTAGCACTGGTATGTAGAGTACATTATAAAGCAATAAAGTCTACCTTCAGAAGCGAAGCTTGCAAACATAGTCCTAACAGATATTTCTAGGTCTAATAAAGTTATTCCCGGATCTATCAATTGGAATCAAGTCATTCTACCTAAAGAATGGGAGCTAAAATTTTTTTTAGCTAACAGAAATTGGGAGAGCAAGCATGAGAGTGGTAGAGTCACTATTCAATTACCTAGTAGATCATTTGACCAAAGTTCTTCATCATCATCTTTTAGAAACTCTACTCCCTCAAGGAGATCAATTGACCTCGGCTAAGTATTCCTCCCATAATCATCCTTCCAAATACTAATACTTCTAATACAGAAGTTGCTCCTAGCATTCAAGATCTTGACAATAGATATGGAATTACCATACTTATTTATTGTTAGTTATTGGCGCACAATCACAAAAAAAAAAAATAAAAGTCGAGATAGAAAAATTAAGACATAAGATTTTATCCTAGTTCACTCTTAAACTAGGGCTACATCCAGCAGATGATTCAATTATAATTAGTACATCACACTTATTAGTTAAATCGTTCAATTACAAGTAAAATAAAAAATATATATGCAGTAACTATTTATGAGGCAAAGCTCAAATTATTAATAAAATATGAGTATAAATCATAAAAACTGTTTAGTTTTCAAGGGGTACTGCCCCCTTCAACCCTCGTTGGGATGGCCCTCCCAAACCCCACCCACTCACCTTGGGAATGGAATCTCAGTTCTTTCCTATTGATAAGGAGTATGAACTATATCCCAACATTTATTAGCAAGATTAAAGTCAATTAGTACATAATCCTGAAAACCTAGATTCTCCAAATTATTCACCAACATACTCTTCTATGGTAGAAAATCTGAACACCAATCCTAAACTTCTTGTTTTAGAAAAACCTCATGAGCAAAGTAGGAAATTTCTAAATTAAATTTCGAAGAAAATGCTGAAATCAAACAATGGTTTTTCAGCATTTTTTTCACCCAAGCACAACAATTCAAGGAAGTATGATCATGAAACCTATATCTTTTTCTTTGATTGGCTTGAAGAATATATTCTCGAATAATGAGAAAGCCAAATTTTAGATAAAATTTTCAAATGGAAAGTAAATGATAACTAAATTATTGAATCAAATCACCCTCCTCTCAGAAAAATCAGAATTCACCAAAACGAGGTTATGGCTTCTCCATTAAAAAAAACCTGCAAACAATGATATCCAAAGTACTAAAAAGATTATTGAACGAAAGAACTTTACAAACCAACACCTATAAATAATAGGAATTCAGTTTAATAGAATAGAATCTTCAGTCCAAAATTCCTCCAATCAATCAACTCCAAAAAAACGAAAAACTTAAAACTCCAACTTTGACAACACCCTAGTCCCCTAAAATTGTATTATAGAATTTTTTTAATGCTATTCAGTAAAAGAAAAATCATATCATATCAGAAGTAATCAATGAATCCTCTTCTCAATTACAAAATCTCGTTGTCGAAGGCACTCCACAACAAATCAATGCCCTTGACAAAAATAAAACAATTTTTTTGAATCAGATTCTGAGTCTACCCTTGAAATCAATAAAATGACATGAAATCATCCACAAAACTCTACTGTTCGAGAGCTACCCTTCCTGGCATAGGCCTTGAGGAGTCCTCCATTGGAATACAAAATAAATATCGATCACATATTTAGCCATAATGAATTCATAATATACATATACACACACACATATATAATGAAAAATATTGTCAAAAAAGTTATAAACCTATTGCACTTTTGCCAATTCAGTCATAAACCTTTATATATATATGTGTGTGTGTGTGGGTGTGATGCTTACCTATATGAATATATTCTTACATATAACCTTTATTAAATACTATGTTTCCATGCTTGTCACGTAGAATTGTAGATTACTAGAATGGATCTCTCCTTGTTACAACTTACAAGAAAAGGTTTTGGTGCTTTCTTCGTAAAATAAGCCGCCACTAGACATGCATTGCATTGTGTGTATTCTATTGATGTTCATTTGGTTATTTTATGAACTTAATTACAATCACATGGACGTCCGTAATGCGTGTTTAGAGTCTCCGATGTCAATTTTGGGATATCGAAAGGTAGTTCACTCTATCCACTCCAAGTTGAAGGTTTCGAATATATAAACATAATAATTTTTATGTTTTGTTTTTATACCATCATTTTTCTTAAGCTTTTAATTTTTACTCCAGATTAGAACAATATATATATAATTGGTAAGTACTTTAAATATTTACCCCTAAGATCTCTAAGTAATTGCTTATGTTTTGACAATTCGATTACTATGTTTCAATGATTTTGTTATGGTTATGTGAGCTTTTGCGCTAAGAGTTGGATAATTGAAATATTATTATTTTTTCAAGTCAACATAGTCGTTTAAAGATGTGTACAAAGATTTGAAATTCATTTTCTTTCACCAAGTACCATATTTTTATAGATGAAAGATGGAGAAGAGCAGCCTGCACTAACTAGAGGTGGCAAAATGGGTCTAGAACCCATATTTAATGGTAATGGGTCATAAATGGGTTGCATTAAGGTTTAAGTGAGTCATAAAATGAGTTACTTAAAAATATTTTGGGTCCTAAATGGGTTAACTATCCTAACTATCTTAAGTGAGTCATAAATAGATTTTTGAATAGATTTTTTTTTTAAATTATAATTATAATTACTTGTTTTTTTTATTATTTATTTTCTCTTTTATTTTTTCCTTCTTCTTCCTCCTACCTCCGCCGTGACTGGCCGTGAAGGAGGGCGAAGGTACATTAGCGATAAACCTATACTCACAAGCTGCTTCATGTTGAGGCCAATTGCGTACCCTTGCACATGCAACCTCAGTGGGAAGATCTCCAAGCAGTACACCGCCGTGATCGGCCCCAGCCTAATGGAGAAGAAGCCCACATAGGAAATCACTCAGATGGATTACATGTCCACCGCCCACAAGAGCTTTGTGTGGCTGTGGTCAATGAAGGTGAGGCACACTCAAAGGGAGACGAGCAATAAGACCACCTCGCCCATGCTACTCAGCAACAATGGTCGCTGCCTGACCCGATCAACGAGGAGGAAGGTGGCGAAGAGGATGACCACTATCTTCACGAAGTCAATTGCCATGCTCGAAAGGAGTTTTTCGCATATAGTTGTGATTTATGGGCAACATATATAAAGATAGAACAAAAGATTTCCGGCGTGCATCTTGAGTTCTTGATGACAATCCTCGTTGTGTTCACATTCCTCAAGTTGGCATTGGCGAGATTGACCTCTAATTGGTTCG
>BCNH02000006.1:4460750-4485922 GCA_001662345.2 Metrosideros polymorpha var. glaberrima
CTATTTTTCTAGTCTCCGGTTTTTCTTTTTTCATTTAATGCATTAAAAAAACTATGGTGATAGATCTACCATTTTTATCAATAATAAAGCTAGACAAAAAGAGTGCGATGACTAAAATATAACCTAATTATTATTATCATTTTCTTTGCAACATAATTAAGTTGTAAAGATTGCCACCCAAGGTCAAGGTGAAGCTTGGACAATAGTTAGAGAGATTACTGAGGAGGGTGTCAATGCTGATGAACACCTGAACCACGGAAAGGACTTATGATATATGATAATGCAAGTTCAACATGAAAAAAACAAGAACTAATGACAAAAAAAAGTGAAAAAGTTGGCCACAAAATTAGGAAAAAAAAAACGAAAATGAATGAGTACCTAAGGAAAGGAGATGAAGAAGCTGCGGGAGAAGATAGGGGAGATCGCAATGACATAGATGGGGGCAATCATGTCGGGGAAGCCAGCGCCGAGGTTGGCAGAGGAGCGGCCGACCAAGAAGAGGACATAGTTGGAGGCGAAGTCCATAAGGAGCGGCCCAACGAAGAACATGGTCTCCGCCATCACAATTGTTTGACAGCGACTGAACCAATCAGAGATCAATCTCACCAGCGCCAACCCAAGGAATGTGAACATGCCAAGGATTGCTGTCAAGAACTCAAGATGCACGTCGAATATCTCCAGGTCCATCTTTATATACGTCGCTACCCCACTCATCACTACTTGGTTTGCCTAAATTCTAAAAAACATAATAATAAGAAAATCTTATTTATCATTACAATGTTCGCTCGTAAATCATAACCATATACAAAAAATTGAAAACATAAACATAAAAAAAATTGTGTTCCCTATTTCCTTCCCTTGTTCTTTGAGTTTATTTCCCTAATATATATGATTATAAGAAAAGAATTATGTGAAATAATAAGTGCGATGGACACTATCCAAAATTAACTTGTTTTGCTAAAAAAAAAAGGAAAAAAAGTTGATAATATCCAAAATTAAGTAATACTGTTTTTCTAGTCTCTGTTTTTTCTTTTTTCATTTAATGCATTAAAAAAACTATGGTGATAGATTTACCATTTTTATCAGTAATAAAGATTATTATCATTTTTTTGCAACATAATTAAGTTGTAAGGGATTGCCACCCAAGGTCGAGGCGAAGCTTGGAGAAGTAATAGTTGGAGAGATTGGCGAGGAGAGTGTCAATGTTGATGAACACCTGAACCACGGGAAGGACTTATAATGCAAGTTCAACATGAAAAAAACAAGAACTGATGACAATCCTTTTCACTTTTTTTTTTCAGGGAAGGAGATGAAGAAGCCGTGGGAGAAGGCAGGAAAGATCTCAATGACATAGACAGGGGCAATCATGTTAGCAAAGTTGGCGCCATGGTTGGCTGAGGAGCGGCCGACCAAGAAGATGACATAAATGGGGGCGAAGCCTATAAGGAGTAGCTTGACGAAGAACATGGTCATTGCTGCCACAATTGTCCAGCGGCGGCCAAACCAATCAAAGGGCAGTCTCGCCAGTGCCAACCAGAGGAATGTGAATATGCCAAGGATTGCCGTCAAGAACTCAAGATGCACTTCGAAAATCTTTAGGTCCATCTTTATATATGTTGTCGCCTCGCGCATCACTGCTTGGTCTGCCAAAATTTAAAAAATAATAATAATAATAAAATTTTATTTATGATTACTATGTTCGCTCGTAAATCATAACCATATACAAGAAATTGAAAACATTAACATAAAAAAAATAAAAATTCGTGCCCTATTTCCCTCCCTTTTTCTTTGAATGTATTTCCTTAATAAATATGATTATAAGAAAAGAATTATGTGAAATAATAAGTGCGATGGACATTATCCAAATTAACTTGCTTTGCTAAAAAAAGGGAAAAAAAAGTGGATGATATCCAAAATTAAGTAATACCATTTTTCTAGTCTTTGCCTTTTCTTTTTTCATTTAATGCATTAACAAAAACTATGGTGATAGATCTACCATTTTTATTAGCAATAAAGCTAGACAAAAAGAGTGCAATGACTAAGATATAACCTAATTATTATTACCTTTTTTTTTGCAACATAATTAAGTTGTAAGAGATTGATCATTGTATGGAAATCGCCCATGGAGTTCATGAAGTTCCTTTTTGATGACAAATTAGAGGACATCCATGAAGTTCTGTCTTTACTTTCCTTTTTAACTTCAAAGCTATTTTGCAAATAACTACACCAAAATACTAAACTAACGGTTACACCTCGAGCAAAGAGTCATTTCCCCAAAGCTCAAGCTCAACCAAATGCAAACTTAGTGGGTCCAAGCTTAATGGACGACCACAAGGGTGAGTCTTTGCACGCTTCACAATATCGAGAGAGAGAGAGAGAGAGAGAGGGGACTAACAATAAGCTAGTGAAACGGTGATCATGGAGGTGGTGATGGTGTAGGCCAAGGCGTACTTGTTTCGGAGCGGACAGACCATGTGATCCTCAATCGTTCCTTGTCTAGCAATGACAAAATGAATAAAGATAAGCTGACGGCACCGTTATTTGTCTAGCAATGAGAAATGTAGCAGTTCAAATATATTTAGTAAAATAGTTGTGCACTTGAATAAACCAAGTGAATTTCAACTCGAATGGTTCTTTGAAAAATTTTGAGTTATCTCTTGGAACACGTGCTTCTTATAAGTGTCTATAGTAGGTGAAGTAGAAAATAGAAATTTTAGGATGGGCAAGAAAATTCACAACACACAAGCTTCAAAAGAAGGGCATGATAAAAGTACATTATATGAAATTTCATCACTTATGATATTTAATCACTAAGAGTTACACTAGGCAATAAACAATTAAGAGATAACAGCCATCAATAGTCTCTCTCTAATCCGTTGTTGCTTGTACGATTAATTTTTTTTATTCTATTCAAATATATTTTATACCACTCGGTGCTTCCTATTTGATTGATTGGAATGTCACGTAGTGCTCGAGTACATAGATAGAGAATCGCTAAGCTATCGGACGCCTCATTCCAGCTAATGACGATGCTCCACTAGCCACAATTTTTTCAACAAGGAAACTAGCTGCACCAGAACTCAATAATATCTCTATCGTACTAGTACTCAATGATACTTGTTTTATAAGAAATAAAGACCGAGGATGTCAAAATGCAAGAGTGTTCAAATTGAGCTATAACTATTCCGTACTACACACAACCCGAATATGTATGGTTGGTGAAATAACAGATGCCAGTAGCCAAGGAAGTTTCGTCAGACGAGGCCGCAGCACGTGCGCCAGCTCCGTCACAACACGACACCCTCGATTTCATTCTCATCTGCTCCGACGTCGGATGGACAAAGGAAATCCCAAAGATCACCCCGACCCAAGTGGGACGAGAGAGAGAGAGAGAGATGCCCATGCTCCCCGCCACGTGTCCATCCCATCTCCCGATCCCCGGTGCCACCTCCGGTGCACCCACGCGTCACTCTATCACCTCCCTCCATCCCTCTTACTCTTAAGGCAAAGAGACAAAAGTAGGAGAGCGAGGAGTAGGGAGATGCTCTTGCTCCTCCTCGGTGGTGGCCCCCCCTTCCGAACAACTTGGGGGGTTGTTGCCTCTCGCTTTTAATTTTTATTTTTTTTTCTCTTTTCTCTCTCTCTATATACAAAACAGAAAATTCAGTTTAATAATTCAATCAAATACATAAATGAAACACAGGAGTTTGATCGATGATTAAATATGGGTCACCGATTTCCGGATCGTTCCGTTCCCGACTTAAAATTAAAAACAGATCTCGTGACTTCCGATTTCAAAACTTTAAAATTGGAAACTGAACTCGCTAATTTCTGATTTTCTCGAAAATCTTCCATTTTTTATTTTATTTAAAAAGGTAGAATTCTTTTAACAAAACATAACATGGGTCCATATTTTGCCAGATTGGTCCATTCCTGACTTAGAATCAGGAACCAATCTTATAACTCTCGAATCCTGATTCCACAATTTTGGAGTTGGGATACTGAACCGGTCAGTTCTTGATGCATTTTTTATTTCGTGGAAAAAAAGTGAAATTTTCATTAGAAAAAAATACAAAAGTGAAGCAGTTTCAAATAAAAAAGACCATAAATTGATCAAGTAATTAGGTTATTCGTTCGTGTCGAGGTTGATGTTCGGATCGGTTTGGTTGGGTTGGGTTCGGTCCGATTCCAGAATTGTAACACTAGACGAAAGAAGTGTAAAGAAGCGTCCTCAGTAGCTCCGTTAAGATTTCTGGTTTCTCTCTCCTCTTTGCTTCCATCGCCATTCCTTTTCCTCGTTAACATCGAAGCTCTCTCTCTCTCTCTCTCTCTCTCTCTCTCTGTATATAATCCCTCCCTCGCTCTGTCTCTCGCTGTCTCGCGCGCGCGCATTCTCTCCTCTCCGACATGGCTCCCATGAAGATCAAGAGGCCCACCGGCTCTCCTTCCCAGACCCTCCCTTCCTCCCAGGAGGCCCGCCTCCTCGTCCGCGAGACCCTCCGCATCAGCGCCAACCTCGCCTCCTCCCCCCCTCCCAATCCTCCTCCTCCTCCCCCGGTGGTTGCTGCTGCGGAGACGAGCCGGGAATCGAGGCCCGAGGCGGCCGCGCTCGGGATTGCGGGCGAGCAGTTCCTCGACTCCAGCTTGCGGTTGATCTGCTGCGAGGAGATTGACGGCCGCAGGTGGCAGTACGTCGCCGAGAACGAGGCGCCTGCCTCCGGGAGGTTCAAGAAGGGATCGTTCCGCGCCATCAGCCTGCACTCTCCTCAATCGCCTGCTGACGTCAGTATTGCCTTTCGATTGTTTCGCTTGATGGATTCGTTGGTCTGGTTAGGATTCATTGGTCTGGTTAGGATGCATTGTTGTGTGTGTGTGTGTGTTCCCGTTGGTACGTGTGGTTGAATTGGAAGGAGATGTGCACTTTTTGAAGGCGCCGATGTGTTCGCTGGAAGTTGATGGACTGCGTGATATTGTTAGGACTTATGCTTTGATGATGATAAATATTCAATTTTTGGGGTGAGATCGCTCCGTCCCTTGTCAATTGTAGTTGGATAGTTTGCTTGTTTACGTGAAAGGAAGTAAGTTTTTGCTGGTTCGTTCCTTTCAATTTCGATTCAGTTTACCCACCATTTGTCTTAATTGCAGATCTCCAGGTCCTCTACTTAGCTAGACTGTAGAATTATCGCGTCAATAATGTATATGTCTGCCTGATTACAAGTTGTACACTGACACGGTAGGGTATTATTGTGAGGGTATCTCCTGCTTGTCTCATTCCTGAGATGAGATGGACATGGAATATAAATTTATCAATGAATGAATCTGAAGCATAGGGACTCTGTCGTGATCTTGATTCTTTTAATAAGATCAGTATATGTTGAATTTTTTTGGTTGTCTGATTGGTAGCTCGCATGAGTTTCTTGGTGCTGCTTGCTTGTTGTAGGTTGATTACATAAGCTGTAAATGGGTAATCCTTCTTTGATGTTTTCCTTGTTGTGTTTCTTCTGCTTTTCTCCGGCTAATTAACGATCATCCCGACAAAGAATAATTGCCTGCCACTCAAAATAAACGTGCCAAGTTCTTGGGCAACTAACTATCATGCTTGTTTTGATTCAGGAGCTCATGTCATTTGTAAGATCCTATGTCGTGCCTGAAGGTTTTCCTGATAGTGTCACCCCCTCATATGTGCCGTACATGACATGGAGGGCGTTAAAGGTACTGCTACAATTTTATGACTCCCATTTTAGTGGGGTAAAAAACTCTCATTCTTAGTACATGGATCAGGTCATATTAAATTGCTGCACCATGCCGGCGCATACTTTAGCCCTCCCTGGCTCTCAAACATAGTTATGTCTGTTGCAGCACTTCTTTGGTGGAGCAATGGGAGTTTTCACAACACAGACTCTTTTGAATTCTGTTGGAATTTCAAAAAATAGAGCTACTTCTGGGGCCGTTGCTATTAACTGGATTCTCAAGGTAGGACTTTTCTGCATATTTCCAAGGAGTGTATAAATTTAACGATGATGTTTTAGACATGAAAGCGGAAGTCCAAGCCCTACAAGATCCCCTATGGAATTTATAATTGGCAAGAGCACCCATAGTAGTGTGCGCCTTTGATTATTCCTGATTGTCCCTGCGATAAAAGGTGCCTTGTGCCTTTGTTTAGTCCGAATAGTGCCGGTGCTTAAAGACTTCTCTAGCATTTCCCGAGGTTCTTAATATTTACACCATGGAAACTTAATTGTTCTGCGAACTGCTTTGATGTTACACCAATACTTGCTTAGTTGCTTGATGATCTTTATTATGTAATGTTTACAGTTTGCCTTAGGTTCATTTCCTCCTTTCCAGCTCTATTTTGTCCCTTTTTCATTTGGAGGGGGTAGGGGTGGTTAATCTTTGGCAGTGGGGTGATTCAGCCAGAGCTTGACTCTCTGTACGTGAAAGTCTATATATGGTGCCGTTGTAATTTTGGCTATTTCCCCTTTTCTTTTCCTTGGGGGTGTTGCTATATTCATCTTGATAAGACTACTTTCAGAAGAGTTCCATGTGATATGAGAACCCCCTCCGGTGCAGCAAAATACTAGCACATCATGCGAACTTTGTGTTGCAATAGAAGGAGGATGCATTCAGCACTTAGGACTATTTGGATGGAGAGTGTGAGGCTGAAGGTTCTGTCAAATAATTAGTTAAAGGTCACACATTGTGGTGATTAGGTGAACCTATCCTTCACTTGAATGGCACGCACATCTCTGCTTAGAAGTTGGACCCTAAATAATTACATGCCTGTCTGTATCAAGCGACACAAGTTTGACCGAGGGTGTTTGACTCTCATTACTGCTTCAAATTTTGTAGGGATTAGTTAGCTTAGTTGGAAAAATTAGGCATTGGCGTTGCAGATTAATAGTGCCAATGAGTTGCCCTATTTTAAATATCAGGGACAGAAACATGAATGGGACTTTCTTTATTGGGGAGTTTGATTGTCGCTATAGTTTTCCTCATAACCAGTTAATGTTGTACCGAAACTGTAGGACGGTGCTGGACGTGTTGGGAAGATGCTTTTTGCAAGGCAAGGAAAGAAGTTCGATTATGATCTAAAACAGGTAACATGCCTTCTGTTGATGACTGTGCTGTGTGTGCTGGCTTCTCTATTGAAAATATTGATGTTCTTCTTGCATTGCTGGAAAATTTTAGTTGCGCATTTCGGGGGATCTTCTTATGGAATTAGGTGCTGGGTTGGAGTTGGCAACTGCAGCTGTGCCTCATCTTTTTCTTCCTATGGCATGTGTTGCCAATGTGGTCAAGGTTGGATTTACTTTATCATATATTTGACGTGATTTTGTTTCTTTTCTGTCCCTTCACTTCTTAGCAATTAACATGCAGAATGTTGCTGCTGTAACATCAACATCTACCCGGACGCCAATTTACAAAGCTTTTGCTAGAGGAGAAAACATCGGAGATGTTACTGCAAAGGGAGAATGTGTTGGCAATCTCGCAGACTTGGTACGTATTAAAAGATTTTCAGTCAGATATATTTGTTTCTTTGTTAAACGTTTAAACCACATAATGATCCGATGGATTGATTTTAACAAGATCCCCATTTGTTAGATTGATCCAACAGGGATAGTAGTGCACATACCCATTGTGTTTTCCTCATTACAGTCCTTCCTGTCTTTTCTCCGGCTTGCCTAACATGCTTTCTTATAAGGGTCTGGTTTTCTCTATAAGCACTGTGAATTTACTTTTGAATGTCTAACTAAGATCGAATTACTGTCTTCAATGTTAGTTTTGAAAATGAAATCAAAGTCAAAGCATTTAAATTAATTATTATTTGATAGTAAGACATCTCGTTTAAAATGCCTCTTATGAGCATATTAACCACTGTACCTTGTCGTTGTAACATTACATCTGCAAGACAGTATCATCACCTCATTCATTTCCTTTCCCTTATGGGAATAAGATGGTTAAATTATGGGCATACTGTTTATGTCTGAAAGAGAGCTTCTTGAGTCACTAATAGTTAATCAACTTGTTTATAACAAAAAATTAAATTTACTTGGGGAAGCTTTTGTTTTCTATCTTCAGTTCATTGTCCTTACCTTAGGTGAGTATGCTTCACTTGCTATTTCTACTCTGAATATTCAGTTATGGCCTCTATTTCCTTAGAAGTGTTCTGTTTCTTTAATGTAATATGTAATATGCAATATTGACCTCCGTTTCACATCAATGAATCAATCACAATGTGCTATTCTTTACGTTTTGGATTGATATGGGTATGGGAAACTTCCTGATGAATGGTTAGAGAGCACATTCTTTCCATACATCTTAAGTGACTCGAAGTTTCTATTAGATTCTGATGGATATGCCATTGACCACTCAAATTTTCATATATTGAATTTTAGTAGTGTATATTGTGGTTTAAAGTTGATATTCAACCGGTGCACTCTTGATTTCAGACAGTAAGGGTGTTACTGCTTATTTGTGTGAGTGACAGTGCTAGTTCAGTTTTTCTCCTTCCCGTCTTGTCTTTACCTTTTCATCTTGTGTTTGTTAATAGGAATAGGAAAGAGAAGGGAGGTGGGGTTGGGGGTGGGGGTGGGTAGGTAGACTAGTACATTCTATCTTCACTGTCCACTGGTGTCTGCATTGTAGACTCAAGAATTGGAGATTTTGAATTATACAAATGATAATCACTAGCGAGGTTCTAGCTACCCGTTTCAAGTTAAAATTTGATAGCACGTGGTAGTAGCACTATGTGGTAGTCTTGGACAAGCAGTGATGACCTTCATATTGAATTTCGTCGTATATTTCTGTTAGATTCATCTGCATGAGATGTTATTTGGCGCGTAAAGCACAATCTTCGAATGTATAGTGGGGTTGCTTCGAAATTGTTCTACAGTGCTTTTGTACATCCTTTTTATGTATTTATACTACATCTTTTGTTAGTTGAATCTGATGTGTCTTTCAGCATTTTTCAGTTGGGAACTGGCTTGAGCATTATGATCTCCAAGAGGAATCCCTCCTTGGTTAGAACATTTACTCTTTTATCATGTGGATATATCTTCAGCTCCTACCAGGAGGTTTGTCTACAAAACTCTCTCTCATGCACACAAAAGCACTTGTTCAGAGACAGGGGTTGATGAGATATTGAAGGAAAATGCTTTCTTATTTGCAGTTGGATTTCTTGATCCATGTATTATTGTGTTTTTTGCAGGTGAAGTCTGTGGTTCTGCATACTTTGAACCGTGCAAGATTCAGTGTGGCTGTGGATTCGTTCCTCAAGACAGGTGGGAATGTGTTTCTCTGTGGCATGGATGACATTGTAGTCATTCTTATAATTAAGAGAATGATCTGGTCATCCCCTTACAAATTCCTGTCATATTGTGGAAGGTGCATACATGTCTTACAGTTAATTATGTGTTGCTCAATATGCAGGTCGAGTCCCATCTCTGCGAGAAGGGAACATGAAAGAAAGTATATTTACGTTTCCATGGTTAAAAGAGAGACCTATTGTTCTTGGTAGGTATTTTGAAGATTGAAAGAAAGAATTTACCCTACGTCTTCAAATGTCTGAGCTGAGCTCTTTCATTTGACAGGACCAAGATTCAAGGATGCCTTTCAGGATGCAGGTGCATATGTGGCCATAGCACCTTTCTTTGAAGTATATCTCTCCCTCTTCTCTCTCTTGCTCTCTCTCCCTCACTCTGTGTGCGTGTGTGGGGGTTTGTGTGTTTGTGTAAACCCTTTTTCCTTTATTGCCTTTGTAACAAACAAGGATTTTATCTTGAATGATGACAGCCAGAAAAATATATTGTCACTTTCAATCCCTCAAAGGGTAAAGTATTTGCATTGCTGAAGGATAAGGCGAAGCCAGACGACGTTCTTAAAGCAGCCTACCATGTGAGACACTGTTGCTTCCTGCATTGCATTACTCCATTTCACTGAGTAAATTTTCTTATCTTTCACGTGAGGGTCTTACTATGTGCGTATCTCTGCTTCAGGCTCATGTGCTTCTGCATTTCCTACACTCATCAAACAAAGGCCGGGCATCTTCTGGCACACCACAAGAACCAAGTTACTCATACCATGAATTATCAACTGCTAACCTTGAGGATCGCATTGCCGAGTCTTGTGCAATGGTGTCAGCCTCTTATGGGCATTTTAAGAGTAAAGCGGCAGAACAGGCAAGTGATCTGCACCTTATTTTATCTAAAAAGGCAGAGTTTAACTGCTTCCTGTTCCTTCTCCTTCTGATATGTGTATGCATGCCTTGGTACCACTCCCCACTGTGTCCTGGTGCTAGCATATGTCTGGCAAGCACTCAGACACCTGTTAAAATAGAAATGACATTATCATCATATAGCTCTTAAAGCTTCACTGGAACAACCTAAACTCGCCTGATCATTCATTGCCTAGAACTGAACTATTATAATGTTCTAACAAATTGAAAATTATCTTGTTCCAGGGGTGGGTGATGTCTGAATCACTTCTTAATCCTGGTCGAGCTCGGTTGTGTTGAAAAAATTAACAGGATAAGATTCAATGACTCAGTTGACTTTTATCCTCTTCCCACATACGGAAGGCTTTGAAGGTCTAACACCAGATCTTGAGCATCACCTACACAGGCCCCACTGTCGAATGACAGCAATTATGGATGGATGATACAAACAAGCTGTTAGCAAAGGGGCTCTGTCTGCCAAGGCCATTGGCGATGGCTCCTATTTAGCGGTCAAAATCCAGAGTAACACATGTCTAATGGAGTCTCTGCTCAATCATGCGGAAGCGCCCCTGCAAGATGGAAATATTGAGGTCCAAGAAGTAGCTGTACCATAGTACTTTTTTGTTTTGGGTGACATCACAGGGCAGGTTCTCTCTTCTCTCTCTGAGGTTTGCAAGTGGGAAAGAAAAATTTTGAATGGGTCACTAGCTCTTTTTCTTTTGTTTCTATTGTTTGGTCCTTGAGTGGCATTCCGATGTTTCTTCCACTACGTAGCTGTAGCTGTAGCTGCATCTTCATCTTCTGGTTTTCTTCTCATATTTATAGCTTTTGCGTGTGTTGTATAGGCGGATCTATTAATTAAGTCTGTCTGAGACTTTGCTTTGTAATTCGGTATATATCAAGTTCTGAAGCATTTAACAAAAGAGTGGTTAGCCTTCTCCCTACTGTACCTACATAACAAAGCAAGGCAATTTTGAAGGCATTGAATCCTATGCCTTGAGGGCACACTGAATGGACCATTGGTCCTACTCAGAAATCAAAACTAGAGCCGTCTCGGGTTTAAAGGTTAGAAGGCCTTGATACTCGACCAGCTTGCTCCCCAGAATCGGGTGCCCGAGACCCGGACCCAATTCACACAAATGTCTGTTCTTCACATTAAATATGTGGTGGTAGTGTATGTTACTATGCTTGTTTAGCTTAGTGCTTGTTGAGATCCTTCTGTGTTAAATGTGAGAGAGAAAGAAAGTCTTATATGGAATTTATTGCAGCTAAAAAGAGCAGTGAACCCATATTGTGAGGTGCCTCTAGTGAAGCTAGATCAAACCAGATATGTTAATAAGTCGGATTATTAAGCTTAACCCTGATTAGTCGATCCATTAGCAGGAAGACAAGTAGGGATCCTCTGCTTCTGATGCATACCTGTTAAGGACTCCATAACCGGAGTCACGAGAGAGAAAGAGGCGGGTCCTGTTGAGCTTGAATGTGATCAGTCGTCTTGTCTTTTTAGAGTTTTCATGTGGATCACTTGCAGTTCCATAGATGGACCATGTACCACCCCTACTAATAATTACACGTGGGTGTTCATGCATGATGCGTGGATACATTTGAAACTCTCTTTTGATTGAACCGACAACGACCATGACCTTTTGTGTTGGCCGATATATGTGAGAGAATTGCAAAAAAAAAAAAATATATATATAAATCTATTTAGTCTTAAACTTTTCAATTTGACCAATATAGTAGTAGCAATAATCAATTTTAGGTCAAATGGTGGTTCCACGATCATAAGTTCATTTTGTACCGGTCTAACTTTCAATCAATTTTGGTCCGAAATTGTCGACATGGACATCCTACGTGGTATTGCTAGTGTTGATATGGATAATTTTTGCATTTTTTTAATTTTTTTTATAAAGGAAAAGCAAAAAAAAAAATAAAAATTTAAGAACTGTTTTTTTTTAATTGTAAAAATCATCTACGTCAGCGATTTCCGGCTAAAATTGATTGAAACGACTACATTAGAAAATCTTTAAAGGTTTAAAACTAAATTAATAAAATTAAAAAGTTTTCAAACTAAAGTGGCATTCGTGGCATTCGTGCAACACGTTTGAAGACTTTTTTTTTTTTTTGTTGTAATTATCCCCAACATATGCATATACAAGACTCAAGCTGATAAGAACTCTGGTCTGGACCAAACCAATTGTTTCTTTAAAACCCCACGCGTAGGCCACACTGGGATTGACTTTTCGTCAACCTCTAGGCAAAACCCACTTTTACATGGGCGTCAACGTCTGCTACTATCGAAAAACAAAAGGAACAAAGTAGTGTTTCGTTTTGCTCCCGAGGCCACTGGGTCCATGCTGAAGCTTTCCATCCTCACGTCTTGCTTTCAGCCGCAGAGATGTTCCCTGTCTCAAAGGAAGTGCAATTCTGAAATTCTCAACGAAAAGCCACCTTCCATCTTTCTCAGTTTTCAAACAGCAATGTCCTCCGTTTGATCATTCTTTTCCGTGACCGGAGAACCTGGGTTTGAAATAGGTACGCTCTACGGACATGAAATACCGACCTAACCTGCATTGGAATATGCATTAGACGCTGTCCATGCGCAAGCGCCGGCGTTCGAGCACAATAGTTTGTTAGAGATGACTATAGACTACTTATTTGATTGCCTAAAGGGAAATCAGGAAGATAAATGTGCAGACTCCTCGACTCTTTTGAGTTAAGTCAAATTTTGACTAGAGTTGGCCGGACGGTTCTTAATTTTCCTAATCAGTTGAATTGACATGATCGGGATATAAATTTTCCGATGAGAGTCGATCTGTCCAATTTCACGGTCAGATGGTATTGCAAGTTTTGACTTTGATCACTCTGATCTTGAAGATGCAAGTTGTGATTTTTCTGGATCAATTGATATTTCTCGAAACTGCTTCTAGAATGCATCAAGAATCATACCGACGGAATGATGAATCGCTAAGAAATGAATGGTTCGAGCTATTTTTGTCGAATACCTCGCTCCACTCTTCAAAACCTTGTAACTAAGATCCCTTGCAAACCTTGCTTTCTTGTATGAAAGCTCGCGAGCATGTAGGGCATGTAAAGAGTTCTCCAAGAACTAATCACTCGCCTTGATCCAACAAGAAGTTGCTAATACAAGGCACGAAAGGCATTCCCCATGAGATAAATCTCGTAAAAGTTAAGTCGTTGCGCCACCGGTTTGGTTCAACCTTGAAATTTGGTCATGAAGCCCTCATCGGATACATTCCTTTCGAGTGGTTTAGGATCAATTCTTCCTTGCAACAGTTCCACTCCGGAACCAAACACACTCACCACTAGCTAATCGGCCAAGAGTAGTTCTCATGAAAACATGATGATTATACTATAAGATGAAGCTTCTTAACTATTAGAGATTGGGTTGAATATCGGCGGCATCGATGTCGTTGACTTCGATAAAAAAGATAGATAGATGGAACGTTAACGGAAGTGATGTAATAGTAATTGGCGGAAGTAGGAAGTAGATTTGCGTAGAAAGATGTGTCTATTTGCTAAATACAAAGAACAATATGGTCAAAGATAAAACTTGAAGGAAGAATCATGTGAAGAAAGAAGAGCTGTCCGTTTGCGTAATGCGCCAAATGCAATATATGAAATTTTTTCCTCAATGTCGAGTAGTTTGGGCAAGTAAAGGGGGCAAACAATTGCCTTGCATTAAGAACTTGGCTAGTGCTCGAGTAGAATCGAGAGTCGGCTTAGCGATCTCAAAGGAGCCTAAGTGCGAGCAGTTGACATATCTAGTTAACATACAACTCATTGATTTGAGTATTTGAGTGAGAGGTTAATTCTAGTAGATATGCTTATAGACTCGGAATTCGGTCCCTCTTAGAGATCTCCTTCGAATGAGGTATTAAACTTTCGTTGTGCATCCTTGGAAGTGGTAGCATAATTCGGTCCCTTTCAAGAGAGAGCTCAAGGGTAAACAGTTGATATATCTAATTAAATGATAATTCACTATTCATTTTTTAAATTAAAAGTGGCTCTAATGAAATATGTCAACATTGCTTGGGATTTGACTCCCTCTTAGAGATTTGACCCTAGGATGAGGTATTAGACTTCTCTACACATCTCAATGAGTGGTATTAGAATCGATGATTGATTGATGGCACTAATATGTTTTGATGTTTGATGATCATCTCAAGCAAAGCATCTCTTAAATTTTCATGGTTGCCAGATGGGGACTGCTATCACAGTTTGGTCTGTGCGAAAAAGAGATAATGAGAGAAGGCATGCCTTGTCGTATAGCAACCCCGGCTCTGGTGTGCCATCACCGGCTAGCCTAGTGTGGTTATTACAGGCGTGGCGGTTGGCATTGACGAATGTAGCAACTAATAGCAACCCGATGGAGATTTACATTGAAATATTTTGGTGCAGAATGATACTGTCTGTTAGGGTGGAGCAGCCTAATATGGAAGGCTTGCAAGTGAGAGTGAGATTTGCACATTAAGGTGCACGTGGGGTGTTAATTTGGTGAAAGTGTCTTAACTCATTGAGGTAGCGTGGAACAATTAATATCTAGTTAACCATAACCCATTGACTTAAATTTAGAGTGATTTGGTCCAACTAGATATATGAATGAGCTTAGACTTAATCAGACTAGATATTGAACTTCTGTCACAGATCTCAACAACGTATGATTCCTTTTACGTTGTTAAAATGCCATGCTTTCTGCTATGGGTTTCATGAACATGTGGATGTAGAAACTTTTTTTTATAAGTGCATTGAAAGTCCTAAAATTTGTCATGGAAGTGCAAATAAGTCATAAAACTTTCAAAATGTGCAAATGAGTCCTAAAATTTGTTATAAAAGTGCAAATGAGTCCTAAAAATTTCAAAAAGTGAAAATGAGTTCTAAAATTTGTCATATTGGTTCAATCAAGTCATTCTATTGGTTGCATTTTTTGAAAATTTAAGGACTTGATTGCACTTTGATAACAAATTTTAGGACTTGATTGTATTTTTAAAAGTTTTAGGACTTGAAAGCACTTTTGTAACAAGTTTTAGGATTCATTTATACTTTTTGAAAATTTTAGGACTCATTTGCACTTTCGTGACAAGTTTTAGGATTTTCAGTGCACTTATCCCTTTTTCTTTTTTGTCTCTCTTCCTTGACGGAAAAAAAGAAAGAAAGAATACTAACTACTAATATCCGACAAGAACTATTTGATGCCGGTATGAACTTAACAAAGTGCATCCTTACATGATTAGTGTTTTGATTTTTTTTTCATATATGATAGCAGACATTACCGGATCATTTGTTTCTAAGGACGTGCGATGATGTCAGAAGGCAAAAGATTGTAAAGCATCAACGTCCCGAAGGTAATCATCATCACCCATCATCTTCTCGTACGTTTAGCTTTTAGCTTCAATGAGAATTGACTCATAATCAGCATGAACAAGCCAAAAAACTCAGCATGGCTTATACATGTGAAGTGGAAGCATGAGGCAATTTACCTGTCTAATTCCACATGTTATAATTAAGGCAGAACAATGATAATATATATTTAGTAAAGCTACACACACACACACACACATATATATATATATCTATTAGATCCTGGGGAATTAATTAAGACAAACTCTCTCTAAGATGGAAAAGCAGTTGTGGTGATCATTTCTGACTCTCAGCTGACACAAAGAAATCTGGCTCACATCAAAACATAAAGGTAACACCAAACTGATCATTATAACAAACTCACTTATGTATATGCAAATCCATAACGAGTTCATCGTTCTGACTAATTTTTAATTTAATGAACTGGGTGTGTTGTTATTGGAGGGGTTCTTCTTGGCAAGGTTGTGCTTGTTGTTGTGCATCCACACCTTGAGCACTCTCCTCTTCACTCCAATCTCCTGACAGAACTGCTGAACCACCGACTCTTCCTGCTTCTGGATCTTCCAACCCACCTTCTCTGCAAAGTTGAACATCTTCTCCTTCTGCTCCTGTGTGAACTTTGTCCTGAACCTCTTCTTTGCTGCCTGGTGGTGCGGCGCCCGAATTGCTGCTGCCCCGCCTCCGTCCTCCTGCTCATCGGACTCGGAGGGGCCCGAGTGGGAGTGGGCTCCAATGCTGTAAGGGATGATCATCTGGTGGTGGAGTGGTGGAGGTGTTCTTGAGGAGATGAGAGTGCCTGCAGCTGTAGGGTAGACCAACCCATGATGATGATGATGATGAGGAGGAGGCTCATGACCACCCATCACATTGACATTCTTGGGGTGGATCTGATGGCCCAGGATAAATTTCCTCCCGGGCTTGCTCATGAGGTTGTGTGGTGGGGTCTGGTTGTACCATTGAGGGTCATGATCATCACCACCGCCCTCAACTTCTTTCCTGTGGAAGTTCCTGTGGCAGTTGCAGGCTGAGCAGGTGAGGGCTTCAATGGTGCCTTCCTCTCCGCTGGGCATGAACTCGCCGCACCCGTCCATGGCCGTCCCTCCCATGGAGGCTGCATGGTTCTTGAGGCACTCTTTGTACTTTACCACCGCCTTCTTGTAGGGCATCACATGCTGGTGCTGAGGCTGAGGCTCCTCCAGAGGAGATGGTGGTGGTGGTGGTGGTTGTGGAGGAGGGCCGTTGGAGGGGATGTGAGGGAGGTTGATGTGCGATGGGATTGCAGAAGAAGGGTCATGTTGCTGTGGTTGATGAATCAAGTGGCCTCCATGACCCCCACCAAAGCTGCTGTTTATGGGGATTGGGATATCCCCATCTTGACTTGGGAGCTCCATAAATTCTCCCTCTCTCTCTCTAGCTAGTGTGTATCTTTGCTATAATTATGGCTTTTTAGTAATGGGGTCTTGGTTTGTTTGTTTGGAGACAAAAAGGGGCAAGCAAGCAAGAAACGGGTGAAGAAAGACAAGGAAGTGGTTTTAACAATGATTAAGCTGAAAAGGGTTTTGCTTTCTTGCAAGACTTCTAGAAAATCTTGCACTTTAAAAGGGCTAAACAAAACAAAACCCTACTTCATCACTTCAGACTTCAGAAGGTCAACCTGGGAAGGGCATGCGCGTGGGAAGAAGAAGAAGAAGAAGAAGAAGCTAATTAGTCAAATTAATTAGTGCTAAACAAGTAGGACACGACCAAGCCCTCTCTCTCACTCCTGACAAACATCTTCTATTCCGCTTCCCAAAACCAAGCAGAGAAGTCGGGATCAGCGCTCACACTTCACCATCTGAAGTTTTTTGAAAGAAACAAAAATCATTGCAAAAGGGAAGAAGAAGAAGAAGAAGGCTAGCTAGTAGTTAGTGCCTTGTATGTATTATTAAGGCAACAGACAAAGGGGAAGCACAGAATGGCATGAAACCAAACCATTATGATGACTAAAACTCACATGAGCATCATTTGTGACTTCTGAGCACAAGCAGCTTCCTAGGCTGAGGATGACCCAGTTTAGCAGAGAGAGAGAGAGGTGGTCACTAGCTGGGGAGGGTTTGGTTTGCTAGTGAAGCGCGCTTAGGAGAGAGCTTATAGAGGGGCGGTGAGGTGAGAGAGTGTAAAAAAGCAAGAGAAGGGTGAGAGAGGGCAGGGGGAAAGCAAAGCAAAAATCTTTTGCAGACAGAGAAGGAATAGAAACGAGTTAATAGGATATGATAAAAGCCAAAAAAACAAAAAGGAAAGGAAGAAAGAAAAGGAGGTGGTGTGCACTGTTTGCTTTGCTTGCACTATCAGGCATCCAAGTTTTACGCCAGGTTGCACCAGTGTGTCAGGGAGAGAGAGAGAGAGAGAGAGAGAGAAAGAGAGAGAGGCTTGGACTCGAACAAATTACACACTCACACATCCACAGATTCTCTTCTCGCATTCAATTCTGGTGTGAGTGTGCAACTGCGTGCTCTTCATGTGAATGATGATAAATATATATATGTATGTATGTATGTTATGAAATGATGGCTTTGTTCTTGCTATGTGCACAACCATGAGGCATGAACCATCCATCTTATTTTCAGTCCAATTTATTGAAGTTCACTCAAATTCTTTCCCGTTATATACTGCTATATCACTATCCTAAAAGACTTATTAGGGATATACATGTGGCATGTATCACCATGGCCGGAGTCTTCATTTCTTGGACAATTTATGCATTTCCTGAATAGGGAGAAAAGAAAATGTGATGTGGACCACATTTTATTTGTTGTATAGGAATAAAGACGCCATATCAATATACTACTTTGATTCTGCAATGAAAATTTGTTAATTATCTTATATACTGGTGAAATTATTTTGTACGATAATATATCATGTAGCACACTAACATAATATCACCGGTCCGCAAGATAATTTTTTCCTAATGTATTTTGTTTGTTAGGATATTAGTCACGACTTCGATAATTTGATCGACATACTGCTTTTTGTAATATTTATTCTTTAAACTAAGAAACTCTCTAATATAGGTGACTTTATCTTCTCCTATATCTTATTTAACTATGGTATTGTAGTACACAAAATTAAGCTGATCGGCTTATGTCAATTTATCGTCATCTATAATTAATTAGTCCATTTGATCTAAATATGGAATGAGTTTGAGATATTAACCATATTCATGATTTAATATATAATTTAATTAATTTTTAAAACTTCTAGGTGTTGTAATTTCTAACCTACTCACACCCAATCTCAACATGAAATTAATGAAATTCGTCCGTAATCAAGTTAATGTGAAAACCCATAGCTTGATTGAAAAAATGTAATTGGGGATACTTACTCGTGTTACTATATATCTCGCGATCCTATTGTGTTATATATTTAAGCAAAAATGCTATGAAACTATTATTTATGTACACATCGCATTATACTAGTTTTGTGCACTCAAATTTGATTCTCCTTTTTCCTGAAGATTATTTAAAATGAAACACACTTTAGTGCCACCATCAATTTAATTAAAATGATTGTGTGTGCTATTATTTTTATAGTACCAAAGGCACGATTTTATAACTAGTTCACTAAGCAATACAAATAAAGAAAATATCTTAACCTAATATCTGGATGAAGAAAAAATAATCTTCTCTTGTTATTTCATAGAAAATAAAACGATAGGATGAAGAGAATAGTATAAAAAAGAAAATGAAATCGTGAAGGAAAGTGACAACTATAAAAGAGAGAGGGGGAGGGTCACATTGTTTATTATTTAATTGAGTATTGATAGCATGAGAATGTTTTTGTTGCTTTAAACAAAAAAAGCATGGTTATCTACTAGGGTTAATATCACGAAAACCCTTAAACTGGCACAACTGTAACAAATTTACTCAAAATTAATTTTTTTATCACAAAGATTCCCAAATTAGTACACCTACGATAAATTTATCCTGAATTTTAGGGTTTTGTCAGATAAGATGAACAAGTCCCTATTGCTAGAAAATAAGATAATTGAAGAAACGTCAATTAAGTTATCATTAAAAAAAAAAACTAAGTTTGGGGTAATTTTGTAACAATGTACCAATTTAGGGTTTTTTATGGTAAAAAAATCAGTTTATGGTAAATTTATCATAGATGTACTAGTTTGTGATTTTTCGTGGTATTAATATTATCTACTATTAGAATAAAACACACACATATATATATATATTATAATGGCGGGTTGATATTTGAAATAAGGTGACTGACCTACGATGGGATTCTTTTACAGATTTCATATTCGATTGGAAGTGGGGGGAAAAAAACAAGAAATCAAAGGAGGGAGATGAGGGTTTTTATAGGAGAGAATACCTCTTGTATGGAATTTTATCATCCAGCGATTGCTTTATTCGCTATTATCGATTTCCCCCACTTTATTCCACACTCTCACCACCACGTTTACACCACTTTATCCCATCTTTGGGGTTTTTGTTGCTATCTATGTCGTCCCTTCTTCTAGTAATTTCTCTTGTCTTGAGAATACTTGACCTTTTTCCCTTTTCTGCTTTTTTCCCCTCGGACCCTTTTGAAGTTTCCCCATATTTTTTTTTTATTTTCTCTCTTCTTCTATTTTGACTATTGTTCCTTGTACTAAGTTTTTCTAGTTGATTCCATCAAAGTTGAGATCATTGTGGTGATTAGGTTTTCTGTGCAGCCGATCATAGTATATATTGAAAGATCGCATCGGTTAACTACAATAATAAAATAGTTGTTACGTTGGAAAATCACAAATATGTTTGAATCAGTTTCTCACGTAACTGTATTGATTATGAATTAACTTTCGATTAGAGATACGTCCTAATGCTTAGTTTAGACTTCGCATCATAAGAAATGTGGAAGTACAAAGGATCGAGGTATGATCCGTCGGACGAAGCGATGGACTGATAACAAACTTTTATTTTGTCCATTGAAGTTGAAAATAACTTATGGTATGGTAGTGTGTGTATATATACACATTCATTATGCCTCCATATGTTTTCCGAATGTAATGAAAGTTCACGAAAATGTACTTTAGATAATACAAAGAAAATAATAATTAAAAAAGGAAAAAATCACATATGGTCCTTGAACTTTAGCTCAATATGTAGTGTGGTCCATGAACTTTCAATTTGATATAAATGATCCTTGAACTTCAGCCTTATGTGCAATGTGATCCATAAACTTTCAATTTGACACAAATGGTTTATGAGCTTTAGCTCTATGGACTTTAACTTAATGTTCAATGTAGTCCATAAATTTTCAATTTGACACAAATGATTCTTAAATTTTTTGTACATGTTCAAACTAGTCCATAAGCTATATGAAAATGTTCAATGTGATCTTTCTATTAATTTAAGTTCATGGGTAACATTGAACATTTTCATATAGTTTAGGGACTAGTTTGAATATATATCAAAAGTTCATAGACTACATTGAATATTGAGCTAAAGTTCATGGACCATTTGTGTCAAATTAAAAGTTCATGAATCACATTGCATATTGAGTCAAAATTCAATGACTATTTGTGTCATTATCCCTTAAAAACAGTAGCTCATTTTTGGAAGTCTATCTCATGGTTTCTGGGTTAGACATGGCAATGGGACACGTCATCTCGAACTTATCAACGTATTCTGTGCCCAGTTTTCTGTTTGATTTGATCAAGGCGTGAATGTCACACGAAGCAGCAGCCTTAGAAAGTCAGAAAGAAAATTGTAAAGGCAAAAGAACCCAGTTTAAATATAAGGCCAAATATCTTAAAGCTCCTGAAATGTGTATAACTTTCATAAAATAAAGAAAATATTACTTGAAAGATTGAAATTTATCTAGGAGATATCAAAATTTTTACTTGTTACCATAATTTATAAGCGTTGTTGAAGTGCTAACGTGACAATTGACACTACGAATTATAGGGCTTTCATCTTATCCACCCGATTGTTGTCCTTCGAGGGTTGCGTGACCTTGTGGCGGCTAGCCAAGGGCTATATATTCATTGTGTCCGTTTGCAAGATCGGCGCCCACTATCGATGAACCAAGGCTAGGGTTGCGAGATTGTCATTAGGGGCCAATCCTTCCGCTCTCTTTAATTTCTTTTAAATTTATTTTCCCTTATTTTCAAACTTTTCTTTATATACATTTTTTGAGATATATGACTAATGTAATACCACATTAGCCCTAGTTCGCAAAACTAAAGGAGACTCTATTTTATAGAAAAATTGCTTAAGACCATGTTGGATCAGTTTGGAAATTCGAGATATTTTTTTCAAATAATATAAAGTTGAAGGCCTTCGAGGATGTCTAATAAATAAATATAATATATCGAAATTGAACCGATATGTCTGATTTTAAGAAGCACCCGTTTAGTTAAAAAAAAACAAACAAATTCGCAATTGGTCCCGATTTAGTAATCTACTTGTTTCGAATCCCTGATGGGAGATCCGTCACATCGCAATCATGTTTTACAATCGATAAATCTTATTGTTTTTGTAGCCTGCTGTTCCTCTATTTTAAATGACACAAATCTACATAAATTTCGAGATGGAGGTGGTGGCTGGACGCAAAGGGTCCACAAATAAATGCTGATCACAAACTCCAAGACAACCTCGACATTTAATTTCCATGATTTATGTTTTCCTGACAAAACACCCACATCCACAGCAACTTCAGTCCCACCAATCGTGTCTATATATATATATATTATTCTCAGCTAAGCTACATCTGTAATACTGTGTATTTCGTGTGTAACGTCAAAAAAATCCATAAAAAAAAACTTAAATTGATAAGAGATAGACGCATGCGCGAAAGGGAAAATATTTGGCTCTAATATAATATTAAAAAGTCAAATCCAAAAATTTATGTTAATATATGAAAGAAAAATACATGAATATAAATAGCATATACAACACATTATCAAGTGGCGTAAGATAATATATCAACATATATTGTAGTTCAACAGTGGAAGTGTTGTTTTGTTGTTTTCATGGAATAATGAAGATGATGTTTTGGGATGCGGGGAGGGGTGAGCAAGATCTGTGGGAACTATTTGCTCCCTAAAAGGAACAAAGGGTGCACACACAAAGATGATTATGATTCTAGGGTTTGGTGATAAAGACCATTCATTATTCGCCAACCTAAGGGAATGAGCCTTTTTTGCATTTTTAAAAAAGCAATAGATATCATTAGTCAAATAGGGTTCTTCTTTTGAGATAACAATCTTTTGCTGTAACAAAACCTCTTCCTAGATATGGGAAATCTCAACTATTCCCCATATGAGGTTGGGGGCCAATCATTTCCAATTTCTGCCAACAAAAGGAAAATGGGGGCGGCTTTGATTCGTGCATAAGCCTTGCAGAAGGACCCTCAAGCCTTTGCTTTGTCTAGGGTTTGGTGCTCAGAATGTGCATGTTAGTCATCATCATCATTTGACAAGAACCATCATTTCTATTTTCCAGTTAGGGTGAAGTGACTTTGAGAGCCTTTGTTTTGCAACTACTCAAGAACAGTGTGCTCTTCTGCAACCAAAAAAAGAAAAAAAAATTAATGGCAATCGTCTCTGACCACTCCACCAATTCACATTTCTCATCATAATTCTTCCTAACTTGGTCCATACTCTTCCTTCCCAATGTCTCCCTTTTTCCCCTTTTGCCCAAAATAAAAAATCTTCCCTTGCGGTTGCAGTCATCCATCTCTCTGAGAGAGAGCCCATGATTTTGTTCCTATGTTCTGCCATTGACTACTAGATACATTGATAGTGGTAAATTTTTTTTTGACACAAACACCATTATTTTATATATATATATATATGTATCGAAATTGATTTCGTAGAACCGTACAGATGGGATTATTGAAAACTATCGAACTTATTCTATACATCTCTGCAATATACGATGCTCATGAATTTTGTCTTTGCTGCCATTGGACCTAGGATAAATACTAGATAGTTTTTTAGATCAGTTTCCCATGTGATATATCTAAACTCCAAAATATCCTTATGAATATAATATGCTCCATAAGTTAAAACTTCTAAAATAAATGGCCGTGCACTTGAATTTAATACAAAAAGTATAGATAGAGGTCTCAAACTTTTCGATCTCTCTCTTACCCGTTTACGACCTTTTCATTTTGTCATGTTCCGTTTGTCTTTGCACAAACAAGAACAAACGATTACGTACTCAACTTCATGAGACATTTTGCAATTGTAAAATTATATGATTTGTAGATATGATTCAATCAAGTACCTCCCACCAAAGAAATTATATGATTTGTTTACGCATATGGTCGCAATAAACTAGGTGAGTTCGGTGATATCTCGCTCCGACGATCATAGATTACCTCACTAGAAAATTTATGACGCAAAGGAAGCATCCCTGCAAACAAGGAGACGGGCTTACGAGAGAAGGCTCGTTCCTTATCTTAGGACAATTCAGTAAGATATAAGTTGGAAGATGAGAGTCTGCTTTTGGAATTCCGCAATCGCAAGTGATATGGACGTAAGGGTGGTCTTGTCGGCTCTGCGCTTTCTGTCCTTTTGCTTTGAGGTCCTTTCCCTCGTTAAGAGAATCTAATGCAGGGGTCTATTTTAGCATTTTTTTTTTCTTCATTGCATCTTTGTTTTTGTAATATTGTTCTTTTTTTCTGAATTAAACTTTATGCGAAAATATTCAGGATCGAGGAAGAGCAGAGACCAGTCCTTCTTGGGAACATTCCCTCCCACTTTCTAAGCCAGAAACCTCCCAACAAAAACATCCTCGAGATTCAAAGTGAGTGAAACACACATAAAAAAAAAAGAACATCCCTTTGCTTTTCACCCCCATCCGCTGGTATCTTTGCTAGCTTTGCACTCCCATCACTCCTAACGAATGATTGAAGCTCCGATGACAAAAAAAGAAAAGAAAGAAAAAGAAAAGAGAGGAAAAAGTAGGAAAAGCATGCATATAATTTGCTTTATTTGCATGGGTTTTTTCTACTTTTGACATTGCCAAACGATTTGTTTTTTTCGAAAATAGTATTTTAGAGACATTCCACGAATTAGAATGGAGAGAAGATAATTTGTTTCCATAACACGCGCTGATTAATGTCTTCTATAAGTGGAAATCAAGTTCAACACCCAATTACGGAAGCCGTTCTTCGTTTTTCTTTTTTCTCTTAGGCGTGTTTGTTTAGGGGAAAGAATTCTTCGCAAATGAGTTTACTGGACTTACACGCGTTTGGTTTGCTGAAAAAGATTAGTCAGTAGAAAATAATTTATGGTAAAATAAAATATGCATGCTTAAAATTAATAAAATGAATTCCCTAACTTGAAAAGGAGAAAACATTTTTTTCGAAAAATGATTTCTCGAAAAGCGTTTTCCTTTATCATGATATCATTTTCGAAACAAACATACCCTAAGATTTAGTTTTCTCCCTCCATTTGCAAGACTTCACACTTTGAACCACGATTTTTTTTTTTTTAAATTACACTTTGCACCCCGTAATTTTAAGATCCTTACACTTTGCACCCAAGTATTTTACTATCCTTATACTCCCTCCGCATCCCAATCTCATGTCCCCC
>BCNH02000006.1:4485963-4502452 GCA_001662345.2 Metrosideros polymorpha var. glaberrima
TTCGAAGACTTCACTACGCGACAGTAAAACGACAAAGCTGACAAGTATGGCGAAAATAAGTACAGCTTTGATGATATTATGTAAAGCAAAACAATCTTTGTCATGCAAAATTGACTCTGACGTGGCTTTATCACGTTTCGAAAGCGTTAGACTCCATTTATGGACATCATCTTTTATTAATTAATTTGGAGGAACTCATTGACTAATATTCCTGCACAATTCAATAGTCAACCTATGTTTACAAACCACAAGCATTTTTATTTTTTTTTATTTTATCTAAGTAGCTTTGATTAGCCTCAAAACTTCAACACGTGGGAGGGAATGACTCCACTGTATTCCCATAACCAATTGATCAAAACTACTAAAACTGGCAAAGTAATACTGAGTATCTTTAAGCTGTACAATCAACATATCAAAGAATGTCGACCAAGTCTCTTCAATCTGCATTAGGAATCCAGATCAACTGAAGAGAGAACAGACTTCTTCTCTGTGAGTAGAGCAATCATTTTAACTCGGACAGCATTTAAAGGAGATTTTCTCTCAAGAAAACGAACACCCATTGTCGCATCCGAGGTATCAAATCTTATCAAGCCACACTTCATTATTAAGATGCATAATAATCCTCACGAAGTAGGAGTAAACTAGCTCAATTTACCATCGGAGTTGTGGAATTTTTTATCCTTAATGATATATAGTGCTCTCTTTACTCTCTCTTTTTTTTTTTTTTTTTCCAGTATTGAGATTAAGATGAGATGGATCGCATTTTGGTCATCTGAGAAGTGGTCATGGAATTTGGAAGTTGGCTGAGATCGTAGGATTCAGATCTAACAAAGAAGACATATATGTCGGAAATGTTGCCAACAAGAAATGATTCTGTGGACAGCAATTGTGGTACATATGTGGATTCCTAGAATGGCTTCGTTGGATCCTAAAAGCTTCAACCTTAAGGTGTCTCATCTGGCCCAATGAACAGTGTCCAGGTCGTGCAATGTGCTTCGAGGAGCAAAAGAAACCGGCAAAAATCACTTACCTTTACCTCAGCTCCCAAGAAAAGAGCTACAGTCTCCAGTCTGTAAGTGTAAAAGAAAGACTACAAATGAAACTTTTCAAATGGGTTTAAACTACAAGGTTATAGATTCAGTTAATTTTTCATGCTAAATCATGAATCCTATATCCTAATGAGTAGTACTATCATGGAGGAGCTCGCCCCATGGTTTGAGAATTCACTCAAAACAGCGGGCGAGCAGCTCACAATTCCTACGCAACTTCAACAGAGAAACTCGGCTCGATGATTTTCCGACTTTAGAATGTCTGTTGCTAGATTTTGTGTGATCGTTTGCAAAGACAGAAGCGAAAATAATATGCAAATTCAGGTGATATTCGGCTCATTGGTGTCTGAGAGATGGCCTTTTGAGAGTTTCCAATGGACCCCAACTTCATATATGTCAGTCTCTTAATACCATTAATCTTCATATTCAGACTCTCTGGCCTCACGAAAATTTTCTGATCCATAAGATCCACTTGATGTGGCAAGTGAAAATCATAGTTGCTGAATTTTTTCATCTTATGGGATCGTGATTGTAATACCATCACCAGGCCTGGAGGAGAAAAGTTTAGAAGAACATTTGAAAGGACGCATTAGAACTTTGGGGAATTTACTACTCTCTCGACCCTTGCCTTTTATTCAAATAGCACATCGCCTTATAAAGTTGAGTCAAGGGTAATATAGAGGCAATTTACAAGATAGTATAGCCGACAAAGCATGTTACAGACTGCCAAGAAATATTACAAAGATATCAAACTAACACAATCTCGAAAGATTCGTTACAGAGTCAATAATACCACAAAGCTTACAACTTTAACTTTATTAAGCAGTCACATGAATTTTGAAAGATTCCCTCACTTTTGATAGGTTTATGATATGGGATGAGATTAGGATCTTGATTAGAGCTAAAATCTAGTTGCCACGCACCTTCAAAATAAGACTCTTTGAGGTCCCATGGGTATTGGGAAAAATCCATTGGTTTTGGATGACTTCGCTTGTACTTGTCTAATATGAGGTTGAGACATCATGATATGTTATGCGTGGGAATAATCCCATGGGCATTTCCTCTTGACAAGTATTGGACCACAAAAATCTCAAAGTAGTCCAACTCTCTTTACATAGGATCCTCTGAAGTTCTCGATATTCTCCATAAAATATTTCTAAAACTGCATACAAAGGATTTGTGCAGGGCCATGAAAATCTTCCACATGGCCTTCTGGAACAAAGGATGAAGACCAAGTGACATGACTGTCCATTGGCAATGGAGGTTTGGTATGCAAAACCATATGTTGTATCTGCCTTTTGGATGAATTTCAAGGAGCCAGATTCTCGCTTTGGGACCGAACTTGGAAACTTTACCATCTTGCAAAAAATAATTGAGTAGCTGATAGTTGATGACAAGTCTAATCTTGCTTCTGGTTTACTCTTCTAGTCGTTAACATGGAATGCCTCACGATCCCATTGTGAATCAGAGGGTCCAGTCAGTCCTCACTGGATCAATTCATTGCACTCTTGTTGGGCTCGTTTAGCATGTTTCCGGATTCATTCCTAAACGACTTTTCCATGGTTAATTAATATCTTCATTTTTCTTCAAAGGAAGATGAACGAAGAAATCGAGATTTCTCCGAAGAGGTTTGAACTCCTTTGGAGAAAATCTTGAGTGAGATTCAGACCAAGCACCAATTAAAGTTTGGACAGCAGTGTCTTTGAAACAAAATATTTCAAAGAGCAATTGTCATATCTTTTCTTTTGGATTCCACAATAGCAGGAGAAATCTTGGGGAGAGCATTTGATTTGCAAGCCTGGTTTAAGAAACACTTTGTCCAACTCTCTATTACCGGGAATAAGACTTGTACCTTACATGTCATCATACACACAAACCAAAACCTCTCGTGCATCAAATACAAAACATTATTCCTCGTAACGGTCGAAACTGAAAGACCAGACTAAAAACTTAGTCACACAGCTTTTTTTTCACATGCGGGCCTTCTTGGCATGTGACGAAGAAGACGGCTCCGACTCCGACTCCGACTCGGCAATCTGAATAACCTTGGGCTGCTTCTTCCTGTTGTCGCCGAGCTTGGGGATGGTGATCCTGAGAACGCCGTCCTCGAGACGAGCCTTGATGTTGTCTAGGTTGGCGTTCGCAGGCAACCTGAACTGCCTCCAGAACTAGCCGCTCGCCCTCTCGGTTCGGTGCCACTTGTCTCCTTCGCTGTCGTCGACCTTCCTCTCTCTGCTGATCCGGACTACCCGGTTGTCCTTGACTTCGATCTTGACGTCCTCCGTCTTCATCCCTGGGAGGTCGAGCGCGATAACGTGGGCAGTTGCCATCTCCTTCCAGTCAGCACGCGCTAGGAGGGGCAGGGGAGCGTCAGCGTCGGGCACGCCCTTGGGGAGGGAGAGTGGAGCATGCTCGAGGACTCGGAAAGGGTCGTCGGGGAGAGACATGAGGTCCCAAAGCGATGACCTCGGGAATGGGATGAGCGCATCGGCTGGAGGAGCGAGGGCTGCGAAGAAGACGAGAGCGATGGTGAGTGGTGGGAGGAGGGCCGTATAGGCCATGGCCATGGTCATGTAGGGAGGATGAAGGAGCAACGAAGAAGAGGCGATTCTCTTGAATTGAAGAGCTTTGTCAACGTGCAATTGATCCAGGACTTGGTTGTAGAGAGACATAGGGGGGGTGGTGATGGGTTTATATAGGTGGGGAGTTGTCTGGATTGTTCTGTGCGCAGGGAAGGAGGGAGAGATGTCTGCGTACTTCTAGAGTCATTCAACGGCTTCTTCACAGTTCTAGAAACATCCCTCGCCAGAACTCCCTTAATTTGGCGAAAGAACACCAACAAACAAACAATGTACATACAGTTAAGAGATTTTCTTCTTTGATACGACTCATCTTTCTATCCGAAGACTGGAGATTTTGTGAAAGATCGCGTACTTTACTATGTGTGATCTGCCGAGTTGCTATGACTGCTAAATGCGGCGGTACATCAAGTTCAACTAGACGCAGATCAATTTTCTCTTGGCAGACTGTCTGAATATAGCTCTCTAACATCATACACAGAACAAGGAGTGGCAGACAAATTCAGGGAACCAGAAAAACTATCATAAGCGCAGGGAATGCGCAATCTCACCATATGCAAACATTTCGCCCTCATTGCAGACAAATGACATATTTCTGTAATGTTTGTGCAAGAAGCATTTCGCAACGCTCTGATTTTCAGAAGGAACTCAGCTAGAGTTTCCAAACAACGGGGGCTTATTAAGACAGGAACACAAAATGAAGAAAAGCAGTGGTTAAACTAAGATCACAAGTGGCATGTACATTCTTTGCTCAGTTACTGACGGCGCTCCCGAACTTGACTATGCAATCCAAAGCCTGGTCAAATTCATTCTCATCCAAGGCAATTGTGAAGCGGCAGTAGCCGGGAATCCCAGTCCACAAGCTGCTGTTTATGCATAAACCGGTGCTTCTGAGCAATGCTTCCCTAATATTAGAGTCATTGATCTTAATGTCATATGTCGATCCCTCTTCTGCGCCGATGCCATCTTTAAAAGTAGGCTTGATGGAGATAGTCTTGTCAAGGTAAGCAGAAGGCTTCGCCACCATTGAAAGACCAGCACAAGGCTCCAGAACATCCCAACCGTTTTTCTCAAGCATCTGCCATGTTCCACAAAGTTTAAAAAGCATATATAGCATGAAAAGTAAATTAAAACACATCCAGATAAGCACTACGCAAAACTAGCTGATTAAAGCCTAAAGGTCCGTAAAACAATAACAATACGCCATTAGCAGACATAAAGCTACGTGTCCCCAAATGGAGAAGACTCTAAATAAGGGAAACAAAATCTTCTTCTACAAGTTCAGCTCATACTCATGTATTATGTCGTCAGGTGGATCGTAAGTAATCTAAACACCAGCTAGGAGCTGGACTAGGAGTTGTTCAACCTGGTCCAACTATTTCTAGTGCTCTTAGGAAATAGAATAGAGACCAAAGGCAACTACGATTACAGATCTCAATTACTTCCTTATGGATGAGCTATTTTGGGTAGAGATGAGCATTTCACCAGAAAGCCCATCATTGCAACTACAAAATGGACAAAATCCAATGCACCATCAATGAGCCATAAAGTTGCCACTCCCAACTCAAAAGTGGCCTTGAATTATAGTAATCAAGCCACATGTTGAGCGCACAGCAAACTATTCTTTCGCCTTTTACTATAGAATAGTGAGTGCTCGTCGCTTATCGTGGCATATGCAACAGTACTCTGTCATTGTGGCAGAGATGCAATTGTTAAAAGAGTTGAACGAATTAGAATGAAAGAAAATTATACTAGAGTTACGCCCAACAGAGAGCCCCTTTATGTTTCATAGTGGAATCCCACTCTGGCATTGAGTTTAAATGTCAAACCAAGCACATGAATATTTATTACTGTTTCTGCAACTCCCTTAATTATAACCAGATTTACGACTGAATCTGAAAACAGCAAAAGCTGTGACATGGTAAAAGGAAAGCTTCCTGTAGAGCAAAAGATTATTACCTCCTTCAGGTGCTTCGATCTCCTCTTCAACATTCCTATATGGTTGGCAACAGCATCCATTAGTTCCACCGTTTTTTGTTCTCTCAGACCCAACAACTTCTTAACGGCATACTTGACAGTGCCATGAGGTTTGCTTAATCCTGGAAAGCTGTGGAATGCGTCCACCATATTTGACCGGTTAAAAACCAGAAAGCCAAACTTCAATGCTCCAGTAAGCAACTTCAACGACAGTCCCCCGAGCAGACACACAGAAAAAGCTGGATTGCTGGAAGAATTTAGCTTTGACAAACTGTTTGCGAGATCCCAACCACCCCAACCATCAGAGCCTAACTCCAATCCTGAGAAGGAGGTATCGATAATAACTCTTGCACCAAACTTTCCACATGCAGATAATATCTTATCAATCTCATGATTGCTGTAAAGCAAGCCAGTAGGACTGATTGTTGGGCCACATAGGTAAACCCATGGTTGCTTCACAGTCTCAAGCACTTCAATAATTGACTTCTCATTCAACTTAAACCCTTCTGCAGATTGCGTAGGGATAGTCACAACGTTTGCCTTCAAAAATTTAGCAGCAGAGATGTAGTTCCCGTTTGAGCCAGCTGGGAAGCATAAGGCACCACCCTCTTGAATGCAACAGAGGACCAGCTTATTGAACAAAGCCAACGAGCTGTTAGCATATATAAGTTCTGTGCTACTATCCGTTGGAAACCCATACTCGCTCTTAATATGTTGTCTAATACTCGGTCCGACATCCAACTCAGCCTCTGACACATTCTGTCGTGCAAAACTTTCAAAAATAGCAGCCTTTACTGGAGTAGGCACATGTAAGAAGCTTTGATCCACATCCATATGAATCAAAGAAGAGCCTTCATCCTCTCTAATGGACAACTCAGAGTCATTAAGGACTGAGATAGCTGAATTAGCAATTCCAATTGTATCAACTGATTTGGGCTTTTGCGCTTCCCTCTGAAGAACATATTCACTTAAATAAATTTAATTTAAGAGAACCAAAGATAGCCTACTACCTATGGCAATGAACTGCTACAAAGATTAAAGGTTTATCTAGCAAATACTGTGCTCAATGCAGAAATAGAGTCATATGAGAAACGAGAAAAATAGGCAAACTGGAAGCCCAAAAGTAGCGGCCTTCAGTAATTGCTATTTTTCACAAAATCTGCCCGTGCTACAAGCTTGACCATGACACAGAATTTCAAGACCCATTTAGTCCATAAGCACCACAGAGGAGAGGAGATGACGTAAACTGAAAATTCTTAAAGAAAATTTTGCCTCATTTTGTGTCATAAAAATTTGCCAAGTTGTCTGGCCAGGGACAAGTAGATAACTCCTTGAGAGAACTTTCTTTTTTGGTCAGAAATCCTAATTAGCAGAAATTGAAAATAAGTTCATTAGCTAAAATTTATCTGACCAGGAGATTCTTTTTGAAGCTTTGTGAGAATAATAATTGTCCCAGCAATATCAAATTTGCTTGTCAACTGTTAAACGAGGACATACTACTGTGTTGAAGATAACATGAGAAGTGCAAACAAACCTCTGAATGTCGACGCCGGTCAGCAAGTTGGAAAGCCAAAAGCTCATGAAAAAGACAACCATAATAGTTTTGACTAATTGCTGCAGTATTCCCTTCTAGTAATTCAACTGTCTTTGACAACACCTCAAAGATGGACTGTTCTTCTGAAATGACAAAAGCTACTTCCAAGTCCTTATAAACCTACCAAACATCAAGCCACAAACAACACTTTGAAATAAGTAATCATGATAGCCATATTATCACATGCACTAATTTGTTACAAAAAGTATAACTACAAGTTATCACAGTCCCAATTCATCCTGCAAGACACAGATTTCACGATAGGAAAAGAGCCAATATGAACAAAAAACAAGAATTATCACTTAAAAAGTACTTCATTCACCTGATTTTTCACAAGCCCACATATGATTGCTGCATGAACAGGCAAAGGGTTTCCGGCAAGATATTTTAGGACCCCATTGGATGCAGGAAGACTTGATAACTCAAAGTGCTCAGATATATCTAAAAGAAGACGAGACCCTATGTCTCTTGTAACATCTAAAAGATGCTGAAAAGCTGAAGTTGTTACAGACTCATAATGAGCCATCCCAGTGATGACCACCTGGGGCTTCAACTTCTTTATCAACTCTATCATCAGATCTGACTGATGTGGTGCTTCAATTACTGTAATTTCATCCTCTGAAGGATCTTTAGCTTCTGCATCCTACAGAAATAATAAAAACATAACTTACAAAGAGATTGGATGACTCGTGATTTTCATTTGTTAAAATAATTCCATTTTATAAGCGATTAAATGGCATATGCCTCCATCTGGGGCAACTTATATAAGTAAGTTTAAGGTGTCTGGATAACAACTTGTATATAGGATGAAAAGATTTAGTCTTTAAATGTCAGCATTGACAGGTTTCTGAACATATGAGGTGCCCGATATTAGATAAAATCAAATTTTCAGCTGCTAAATTGCGAAGAGAAGTAATTTACAAAAATATAGTGAGTCACTCAACACACTAAAATTCAATTTTAACTGTGTTTGCACAAAATGGATATACAAAGAAATTGATCAATTGAAAGGAGGTCCCAGTTGTGCCAAATGAATGTGTGAAGACGCGTGTCACACAATTAAATAACTTGCTAAGCTTTAAGAGTAGGCGGTTGCACACTTCAATTTGTTATAAGAGCCTCACAGCCAAAGTTCTCGAGTTTGACTAATGACATTTCTTTGTACCTATTTATGGAATTGTTGAGTCTCAACAATTCATTCACCCACGTGTACTATGTCCCAATGCTTTACACCTTTGTCACACGATCTGTCTTCTAAGGGGAGTTGTAAGATATAAGTAGGGTGAAGGAGAGTAGGAAGTATGGCCATGAAAAAGGAGTTAGACTGCGGGACATCAATCTAATCAAGGATAATTCCAAAAGTTCTTGTCTGCATGGTTTTTTGAGGAATCACTCTTGCTATATAGAGGTGAGCAGGCCTGGTGGGCATTGTCTTACAGGTTTGAGATCCCATGTTACAATGTATTGATGTCCAGGTACAATGCCCGGTCTGAGACTCTCTCAAAGGTCCATAACATATATCCGATTGTCCATGGAAAGGAAATTTTAGTGGCAATTAAAATAGAATTCTGGTCATTTCAATTGGAACTATAGCCTGTGGATATTGCTTCTAATTATTGAGAATCAGGATATGGTTTTCCCATGAACTTCTGTGCTAGATTAATAAGACGCATAGTAGCAAAATCAGACTTCAATTCGGCAAATAAAATTATGCTTCAACATCAGGAGTTATACCAGATTTTTCCTTCAAATAAGATATGGTAGGCCAATGTAATGCTCCAAGGATGCTACTCTCCGGGGCAAATAGACATGTTTGAGTCTTATAATGAGAAACATGTATTGCATTTACTTAAGTTGTGAAAAATTCATAACATATCACTAAGATAAGATCAGAAACTTTCCCCTCAATGATGTCATTTTATTGGGGTTACACCTGCAAAATATCAGAGATAATAATTGCTGCAAAGACGCATGAAATATCTATTATTACCTCAATCACCAATGACGTTAACCACTTCCTTGGCAGGTTTAATGTCAGATGTTCATCGACAATTGCAAGTCGAGGTGAGAACAGGCGAAGAGCATTCTCAATTGCGGCAGCCCTCGTAGGAAAGACCACGATGTTCTGGAATTAGAGATGAAAAGAAATAGGGTCAGGAACTTAAATCTTTTATGTTTATCAATGTTGCTAGGAGCGAAAATATGTACTGTTAAACAAGAAAGGAAAGATAGGAAGGCTCTAGACTAAAATGATCCATTTAGAAAGAACATATATATTTTCTCTGCATAGTTTTTCTTCAGCACAGGACAAATAAAATCAGGTTCATGCATGAATGCACATATGAGCTAAAAAATGGATCAAGAATTAGCCAGCGCCATCCAGTTGCTGAAAAATATTTGCACAACCTAACACAAAATTTCTGTAAAAGTGAATGAGAATGTTATTACACAATTAAACCATGACTTGTTTATGCTGAATAGTCAAACACTCTGACAGGTTGTTGTTACTGGAATCTAGAATCTATCAGAATCGATGGGATAAAGAAGACGAGCTTCTAGTGAGGACTGTCAAGAAACAGTTCTGACTAGATGAAAGATAATATTAAACCACTTACGTCGGCATTGAGTGGAATATGGTGGTATGTTTTCATGAAGCCCGCAATTAGATTACGGAATCTTTTGCTTCCTGCTGGTGGTTCATAGGGAAAATATGAACTCTCTTTCAAAGCACTAGCAAGATAAGCTAGGAAAGGAATCTTCTCATCAGCAACAGAATCATCTTCAAAAGATAAATCAAGAGAACTGCTGACATCGTGGAATCCATTCTTCAGAAATTCAAAAATTGTCTTCACCTGGAGTTTAAGCAAATAAAGAAATATAAGATCCAAATTGCAAAATTGCAGGATAAGAGAGCATGAACCAAACATACCTCATTTGGTTGGCGTAGTTGACAACTATAAACTGATAATGCATGAGATATACGACCACCGACCCTTCCATATGCCCATGCAGTCCGTGCACAAATAGGCTGATCACTGGCAAGCCCCATAAAGAATTCAAAACGATGAGGGCTATTTTTTTCAATCTCAACTAAGGCTGATATATCTGTGTCAGCAGCCTGTAACAACAATCATTTGAAAGAAGTTCATCTTGGGTAAACAAAAACACCATCTCTCATGTCACTGACACCAAAGGATATTAAATGAATGGAATTTTGATATGGCTTGAGTAAAGTGAAATGTAGCCATTTTGAGGTTTCCATGTAGTTGGTATGACTTGCCTGTAATACTTTAGTTTGCCAGAGCTTGTTAATACGGAAACCACGACGCTCAAACAAACGTCTACAGACAGCTTGCCCAGGACGACCTCCCATGTTGAAAATCATTATGCCTGCTGGTTTGATAACAGCAATTCCTTCCTCAACTGCCCTAGCGATTAAACCTAACCCAAATTGATCCTCAACAAAACCCTAAAATAAGAGATGTGGAAAGGAGTTAGGGACGTGGTTTCTTTACCTATGGCACAAGCTGAGTCAAGGAAGTCAAGGAAACGCAAAAATATTTATGGACTCAAAAACAACAAGATATAGGCATAGGCCACTATCTGTATGAACAGCACTTTAAGAGGTGAAATGCACAACCATGACAACGAAATCCCGAGGTGACAAGCACTAAAAGGTGCATACACTAGTAAAGCACAATAGGCATTTAAATTTTTTCATAAACATAAAAGAAAATTAACTCTGCAATGAAAATATTTGGAATGTTTAAACCATTTTCCGTAGGAACAGGTACATAATTCAGTTGAATGAAAGAAAACACCAGCTCTTCAACCGAAAGCTGGATGGAAAGCGGTCAACTAGAAGTTTCAAACTAGAACTAAGCTAATGATCAGATAAAGTTAAGTAAAAGCAGAACTGATAAGCTTAAAAGAATAGAAATAGGAAGGACAAAAGAAAATTGTCTGTGAGGCATTGAGTGGTTATTGATTAACTAAAAATAAAAAGAAACATTTGGACTCAGCTTCTGTACACTTCATATATACATATATACAGAGAGAGAGAGAGAGAGAGTAATGTAAATCAAGACAAGAAAAGGATTGGCTCATGAACTTCTTCCTCATAATTCGGATCTGTAGTGACCTGTTCTGAGTAAAGGCTGGCAATTTCTATTGTGTCACCATGCTCATGTTGAATTTCACGTCGTTTTGTGTCATTGCATATATAGCTCAAATTTTGACCTATGTAATAATAATATGATTTTCTACAAGACGGGTCAAACCATTCTCAGGTGTCAATTTGTAGTCAATCATGTTCATGTCATGCAGAATTTAGATTGATCTCAGTAACTTTCTATTGCAGTGAATTGTGTTCAAGTTGTCTCTTGAATCCTTCCGAAATGATAACCGAAACGTGTAAATAGAAGATTGACAGGACAGAAATAGCAGGGATACTACTGATGGAGCACCTATATAGTGACATGCCGTTACAAAGGATAAGCATGCTGAAAATTGGCAAGGGTTTAGAAAGTTCGCAAGAGATGCATTGCGCCAATCGTCACAATCAGCAAATTCAACAAGGATCCAGCACCTTAGAGGATGGTTTTAAGCAGAGAAACTAGCCCATTCTTTGCAATTAGGGGAGTTAAAACATGGCTTTTCACCAGGATGGGTTTCCACTAGAACAACATCAAAATTATCAGGCATGATCTCATAATTTTTGCAAGGAAACAAAGGTGATAGCTACTTAAGGAACTGATGTGAGGACAACAAACATAAAACTACTTCTGTTTTCCATATCACCAAAACAAATTAGAAGACATTTGATATTTTGAAGTAAATATAGAATGTTAAACTCAATGCAGCTTAACTGCCAATATGTATTTGACCAAAAAAAAAAATGCCAATATGTAGATGAGGTAAAGAAGCAAGTTTTCCCAGCAAAAAGACCACAGACTTAGAACTACAGTTTCAGTGTGCAGTTAAACTTGAATTTGTGGCAGATGTAAAAGCATACAGCATGAAACCTAAATGAACCTGAAGAGCGCAATAGTTACTCAAGGAGTGCAAAAATTCCTCGCTTGCATTTTCCGTAATCAACTTAGACATAGCATCAGGGTTGGGATTAAGGATCTGCACAAGGAAAACAGAAAGAGGTTGAATTCTGGAAGCGTCACTCAATTATGTATATGCCAAAATCAAGATAACTACAAGTGCTCAGTATTCTGTAACTAAATGAAACCTAATGTAAAGAAGATATAGGAAGAGGAAATCATAGCTCTTACGACATGTTATTCACATAAAAAGAATTACAAACTGTCGATGTAATAGAACCTGGGGTATGCATCCGACAATCCGCTCAAGTTTGATATCGTGCTCTCTACAATAAGATAGCAGATCAGACTCATGAAACTCCACTCTGTCCAACAAAGTTTTCCCCTCACTGTCAAATATAGGTTGACCATTCTCATCCAAAGCATTTAGATATAAGTTTATCCAAGAAATCTTCACTGCTCTAGGATTAATATCAAGACCATACACCTGCATTACAATCATAGTCAAACTTCAGATCAGCATGTAAACTGAAATTACTGAACAATGGGGACCAAAAAAACATCTGTAGGCTTATATGTGACAAGAATAATTTTGCAGCAAGACAGACTTGTACAAACCACCTCCTTTTGCTTGTAAATATTGAATGGGATTCTAGAAGCTAGAACATTTACAAGTGCATTCCAAAATCCAAATATAACAAGAACAACAACAAGGAGCAATCTCCATATGAAGCACGCTGGAAGAAAGTAAAATCACCTTCATGGGCAACCATTTCGCTGCAATTGCAATAGTGATCCACCCATTGCCACAGCCAAGCTCAGCAACAGACTTATCCTTGAAGATTGAGTCTTGATGTCTATTAAGTCCTTCATAAAAGGTGAATGACCAGTCTTCTGGGATGAAAATGCTAGGAATTATCATCATTGTCAGCTTCTTCCTTCCCTGATAACCTGCAAAAATTGTCTAGTGGAGCTAATTTCACAGCAACAATGATAAGTGGAAAATCATTCGGTGCTCCATGAAATCCTAATTATCTGGAAAAGTAACAAGTATGTTCTAGGTAACCAATCACTCCTGTCATAGCACATCCTGAAAGCAAGACTTAGCCACAGAAATAGCAAAATTTGGAAGGCCGATACATCCAGAGAATGCTACAATTTACTTATTAGTTTGGAATGTATATGTACCGAGCATCATGATAGATCTGTTATTTGGTTCCAGTACTGTGAAAATGTGATTACATTTGAGGTAAAGAAAGAGCAAAAGGAAAATTTATATGTTAAAGTACCAAACTATATCTTTCCCTTCAGTCATCAGTCTTCCATAAACTAAGATATCAAAGAAAGCTTCTTCAATTTTTCTGCTGAAATTTTGGAAAATAGCACTTCATTTTCATCCTCTAGTCATCAACTAGCACGACCAGTTTAACTGGGAGAGTGGAGCCAGGTGAATCTCTACTTGGTCAAAGGGAACGCTTACCCAATTGATCTGTTCTGTTTCCATCGTGGGTAGCTACAAAAGAGACATGGGTAAAAGCTATTAGCCAGTTGCAGTACTATGTGGTCTCTCACCCACGCCTGGATGGGGATTTTGCCCACTTTACACATCAAAATTAGCTTTGGGACCACCATGAAATTGGCTCCCCTTCTTTTACGCTTAGCTAGCTATCTATGGAGAATGATTCAGTATACTTCACGAGAATCCGAAAGGATGCTCTTGTTCACCAAAAGAGAAAGGGCGTCCTCTCCTAAATCAACTGGGGTCGTAAAAAGTTTTGCTTCCATCTCGTGCAGAAACGAGACACCATATCTAAAGATCTAACTATCTGAACAGGTTTGTCCAAGACGAGTCCGACTAAAATCAGCACTGAACGTCTTGTCCTGTCTTTATTCCTAATATGCCTTTTCTCGTGAAAACATAAACTTAACTTATACGTGCCCAATATTGTATTTTTAGAGCTGACTTGATCCGTCTGTATCACTTCCTTGGGAATTGAACCTCAAAATAAAAGCCACAAAAAGATCACTGGAGCGATACTATTGCAGCTCATTAGTCTTCCTCTTCACATTTTCGGAAGAAATCAAAGATCAAATAGAGAGAGAGAGAGAGAGAGAGAGAGAGAGAGAAGAGAAACAAATGCGGAAGAACAGGATTAATGAACCCCGATTGAATGAGGCAATATTCTGATCAATTCAGTGCAAATTGTCAATTCCGATTGCAATCCATTCATCACATTACGAAAAAACTCCGCCATCAAGCTTCAACAACATCTCGCACCCACTCCGATGAGTCGACGAGAAGAGACAAATTGCTCATCCGACTCAACCCCAAGGACGAGAACCGCGCAAAAAATGGTGGTCAGCATGCCGACTAAGCACTTTCGTCGAGCGAGAGTTACCTTGGTACTGGTCTAAGAAGATCTGCTCGATCTGGAAATGGAACTTGTCGAAGCATTGCTCGGAGGACTCTCCGGAGTCGAGCCGTCTCTGGAGGTCGGCCAAGAAAACCCGAGCCCCCGCCCGGGTGCTCGGGTCCTCCAGGCGCTCGAGGACCGATCGGAAAGCGGCGTAAGCGGCGTCCCCGGACTGCTCGCACTTGCTCAGGAACTCGTCCACCGAGCCGCACGCGCCGACGTCATCCGCCATTGCCAGACCTCGGGAGAGGAAACGCAGGAGGTTCACTGTCACTGTCGCAGAAGAGAGAGAGAGAGAGAGAGAGAGAGAGATTGCTTGGAGCTTCGCTCAAAGAAGGAAGCCGCGAACTCCGGCTCGTCGTTGAACGGTTTATATTCTAAGGAAGGAGTTTGGGGATGTGTGCCCCCCCTGCTTTCCACGTGTCGGCCCCGGTGTGGGCTTCCATTTCCACGTGTTATTTCCTCTTTCCTCTTTAGACTCGTTTGGAAAAGTCAACTGTATTTCCATTCTTGGCCCAACAATCGTCTGTTGCTCTCTTTCAAAATTGAATTCGACTAAACTTTTTTAAATGAGCTAATTTTGAAAAATGTCCCCCTTTGTTCTTAAAAAAAAACACACACACACACACTTTGGTTTCGGAGGAAATTCCCCAGTCGATACGTGTGAAATTATCTTCGGCTTCGTAAAATAGTTTTGCACGTGAAATGTATATCGTGCTTATCTTATAACTGATCATTTAAGGACAAAACGTACAATCGCTTTGGACAAACTATGCTGGGATTCCTAGTAGTACACCAATTATTCCTCTTGCTTCCTCTTTGGCGTCATCATTATCTCTTCTTTCCCTTTAAAACTTAATAATTGACGGAGCTTTTCCAAGCACTTGACTAAATTTTTTTAAGATAAAGGAAGTTAATTTGGGGGTAAATGTGGCACGAATGTACCAATTTGAAATTTTCTGTAACATTAATCTAAAATTATAAGGAATAAATTTACCCTATAGTAATTAGGTGAGTGTAGAGTTTCTTCTGAAGTACTTGATTGTGAAAGGATTCAAGCATAATAATAAGAGGAAAAATTACCGAAAAATTCTTAAACCAAATGTACGAATATCAATTCAATCATGAACATTTTAATTTGGCCAAATGAGTCATAAAATTTTTGATAATTTGTCAATTTAGTCATTTCAGCCACTTATGGCCAAAAATCGCTTACGTGAATATTAACTATCTTATGTGGTAGATATAAATAATTTTTACAATTTTTAAATTTTTTCCCTTTTTTTTTTGTTATTGTCGACTGTTGGCGAGGGTCGGGGTCCTCCCATGTGGGCAATGACTGTTCGGCGTCCGCATTAGCGAAAAATTATCCATGTCGGACGGCATCCGCGTAAGCGATTTCCGGTCAAAATTAGAAAATTGTGAAAATGTTTAGGTTTAAGTTGGCCAAATTAAAATGTTTACGATTGAATTGACAATCGTATAATATATTTAATATATATTTTTTTAATTTTCCGTAATCTGTGACGCTAATCCTACTCATGTTTTCCCGAGAGCTACCTTTTTAATTTATTAAAGGGGGATTCTTCTGCAATCATTCACGTCATTGGGGAGCAGGTGAATCGTATTAATTCAGTCGGTTTGCGGGGCCATGAGAGCACATGCCTGAATAAAGTTGAGCATATTATTAATACCCTGAATTTTTGCACACTAATGATTCCTCGTATACTTAAAAGGGAATCTTATATAATAAATATTAATGCTTTCCATTCCTCGAGGACAGGAAATCGCACACATCTTAGAAATTTCAAGATTTGTAATTTGG
>BCNH02000006.1:4502597-4560018 GCA_001662345.2 Metrosideros polymorpha var. glaberrima
AGCGAAGCCTTGAATCAATTCAATTTATAAGTTATGCTATATTCCGTTGAATAAAATGACCTAATCTTATAGGTTAAAAACACAAAAATCACCATTTCCTTGCTCTATGTTATATATATTCTTGGATTTTAGAAGTGGGAAGTGTAGATTTATAGAATTCACCATACAAAGTATAAATTTATGTGTAGAGAAAATAATTCAGAATGGCTTATATTACTTTTTTTAGATAGACAGATTTACAAAAATAAAAATAAAAACGTAAGCTCATAGAGGAATAAGTGAATGGGCGGGCCCATCTGGAGATGATCAAAAGTAAAGATAATGAAGTTTGAAAGTGGAACAAAAGTTGCGGCTTCGTTGGTTTCATGAAAAATTAATGATTTATAAAAGGTGATCCCTTGTTTCGATCAAAATAATTAATTGATAAAAAAATATTTTTATTATCGACAATAATTTATGTCTAAATATTTTTATGGACGATAAAAATATTTTTTGCTTGTTCATTTTTTTTAAATACAAGTGATCTTTTAAAAAAAATAGTTTTCAAATTAATCAATTTTCTCAAAACAAACTGCGCTTGAAAATAGATAAATGTGAAAATAGCATTGGAAGCTACTCTCCCTTGTGTTGTGGTCAACCGATTGTCAACCTACCCATTTTGATGATACAAAGATGTATACATAACAAGCATACGTATTACACTGTGCAGCCGCCGCTTGAGCACTGTGCTTGAGGGAGAGGGGTCCCTCCCTCCTCCTCCCCATCATTTCTCTCTCCCTCCCTTTCCTCCCCCCGCCCCTCTCTTCTCGAAGCTCGGCAAGCTAGGAATCGACCTCGCACAGTGTAGTCGAAGCCCAGAGAGCCCAAATTTGAGGGCGTCCGACGTTCCGAGCCGCAGAGCTTGTCCTACATCGCCTCGAGCCTGGCAAGTTCATCCTGTGCCACAGAGCTCGTCCCGCGTCGCCCCGAGCCTGGCGAGCTCGTCTCGCACCGCACCGCCCTGAGCCCAAGCAAGTCTAGATTTGCGTTGCTTCCCCTTCGATCTGTGGACAGAAGCTAAAGTGCCTCAAGAAGCCGCTCACGTCTAAATCTGTGTTGCTTCCCCTCCGATCCGTGAGCAGAAGTTGAAGCGCCACAAGAAGCCACCCACATCGCCGTCGATCACCGCCCTTGCTATGTCCTAAACTGCAGGGCTCCGAGGATTCAAGTGGCATGCGTCTTGAGGAGCCGAGGAGTGAGTCGTCGTTAGAGTCGGAGCTGCCTGTGCCCGGTGACTGCATCTTCCTCTACCTTTTCTCGGTAGCTCATTTTGTTAGTCTCTCTTTTCTCTCTCGATATATTCTAGGAGTTTGTGTGTGAATAATTTTATGCAACTGATCTTGGGTGAACGTGGAGCTCAATTTGGTCATTCATCCAAACGATAGCATTTGAGAAAGATGTTCGCAATGTAGCTTCACAAACTCTCCAAGATTAGGCCACTCTCCTCTTCCGATTTAGATTTGGATCAAGTTTTTGGGGTTTTACTCTCCAAAACTAGATGTAGAAATAGATCTAGGAGTTCTCTATAGGTATGTGACCTATGTCCTTTCAACATGTGGATGTTGATATCTCTGCACGACGATGGTGATAGGGACGTCGTACCTAGACGCGCATCGCAATCTGTTGCAATTAAAGTAGGAGATCTCGACATGTGCTCATCATTATATCTGGTAATCGGCCATCTAGCGTTTTACAGTAACAAATCTATTCTTCAATATGAGAGTATGATCCTAGTTGCAATTTGTGCTTTGTTTGTTGCTTTCGGGCTTTTGCTTTATTTTGCAATTAATTTGAATTTGCTAGGCTTGAATGCATTATATGTACTCTTCAAATATTATTTTGATATATGAATGATATATCTTCTTTCGACCAAAAACAAAAATAACGTTACTCGAAAAACTCGGAGTGCTTTCTATAGAAGATAGGGATTTGAACTGGATTTGAACTGGATTTGAACTTGGATGCCCGCGACCTGCACACCAGAGGACAAAACAAGAAAATATTTCCCATCTTTACTAAAGGAAAAGCATTACAATAAAATCAAAGACGATGGACAAAGGGGGTTTGACCGAGAAGTAGATTGAGATAATTAAGTATGTGAAGATAGGGGAATATAAGAAGAGTATGAGAGAGAGAGAGAGAGAGAGAGATAGAGAGAGAGAGAGGGATTTTGGGAATACCTCTTGCCTTTAGCTATACATGAATGGACATCTAAAACTAAATTGCGTTGTACATAGGCAATTTGCTGATCACAAATTGGGTTGGAAGCATTGATCAAAACCCTAATCGTTATGTACCAAACCAGGCACGTTACACATCGGCATTCCCGTCGTATTCTTTGTTGCCATTGCTTGATGAGAGCTCGAAATGACTTATGCCGAGCACATTTTCATGCGCAAGTAGCGTCGTAATCAACACGTTCTATTCTCATGCTTCGAACAAGGAAGTTCATCTGAAATATTAAACATATTCGTATACAAATCTTTTGCCTACCCGATCTAGGTTGCAGTTCTCAATGCCAGCCATTTTGGATTGTATCATAGTTCATATGCTGTGACAAACAAACTGCGACGGAGATGCTAACGTGAAGCGTGCATGATTTTAATGCACAAGAGAGAAAGATTGAAATTGGAAACCATTAAGTCATGAATCAAAACTGAATCTGACTACTCAAAACACCAAATCATGCGTGCTACACATTAGCATTTCCATCGCATCCTCTTTGCCATAGCTCATTTTAGAGTTTGAAATAACATTCTAGACAGATCGATGAGCTCATGCACAACTAGGACATGAGTTGCATGCCTGGATCATTCCAATCGAAGATGGTCAAGTAGCTGCTACAAAGTGAGCTCAATTTAAGCCATTTTGAGAAAGATCATATGCAACGACAAAGAAAATGTTATCGAGATGCTTACGTGAAACATGCACAGTTTGATACGCTGAAGGAAAGAGAGAGAGAGATTAGTTGCCAACCGATGGTTTCGAGCAATGCCCCGATCACTTTTTCAATAAGAAAACGTGATAAGATAGTCTTCTGGGACCGAAAAATGTGTTCTCAATCGTGGAGAATGATGTCGCTAGATCTCGAACGTTGTAATGCATAAGTGATCGGCTACTCGGACTATCTCAGATCATTCTGAAAACTCACTGCCATCTCCATAGGCTTCCAGGGTCGATCCATCTCCGTGAACATGTATGAAGAAATTATCTGATTTATATCATGGAATTAGAGCAAAGACGCTCTAGGGTTTTCGTCACCTCCATTTTAGGAAGAGGATTGACATGAAAGGTTTCTGAACCGACTTATATAGTAGAACAAAAAGGGCAAGGAGCATTTAAGGTGTGATATACGGCAATAATGGCGAGATTTCTGTCATAAAAACATTGCCATGAACCCAATTATGTACCCTTTTTCTATTGCTTGGATTCACGCGAAATGATTATTATTTTGGGAAATTAACTATTGTCCATTTTCATCAATCAAAATACGAACAAATTGAGCTGGAAAGTACTAAAACATAAACTATTTCTTTTTGTCTAAATGATCAATTATGGGATCAGATCGTGGGAATTTCACATTGAATGAAATCAGCGTAGTAAATTTGCAATATATCGTCCTAATATTCGTGGACCACCTAGGAATCTCAACAGCAAATTCTCTCCAAGTTATCACCTTTTTTGCCAAATTGGTAATAAGACGAAATGAAACCATCCAGATGGAAAAAGTATTACTTCAGGGGGATTGATATGATAAATAGTTACCGGACTAGTATAATTAATAAGGAATCACGTAATTAAGTAATATTCTTTCTCTCCAAAATATATACATATATATATGTGTGTGCGCGCTTTAAATTTTGCCTTTAATTGTTAGACGAACTTCACTAATCAGAGAAAATGTCATGTTTAATATTTTCATTAATATTTTTATGCATGAAGCTAATTATTTTGTCCATATATTTATTTTACTTGAATAATTAATGTTCATGTCGTGTTCATTATTTAATTAAAACGAATCCACTTACTTGATTTAATATCACATTTCTTCTATTGAAGTGATAGCTTTTCTTAACATCAACGTGGAATTGAAAATTCATGAAAGAATAAGACGGGACGATTCATTACGCTTAAGTTTAGTAGAACTTTAGTAGCATTAATTTCCATTCAATCGTTGAAATTATGATTGAAAAAAATACAGAATTAAACATTCAGTAGCAACCTCTGCATGTTATAGTCACCTAGGATGTCGCTAAAGATACTTCTGGGGACAAAATGTGGATCGTGAATAGAAACGAATTTACGTTGATTGAGTCCGAAGTTTGGTCGCTAGAAGTATGCTTCTAGCCACAAAAAGCAAAATTGATCGCAACAAAGCTTTGTGGCGACCAAATCTCAAATTTGGTCGTGAAAATCCAATTTCTTGCGGACAACTGTCATTGGTTTATTAGAAACTCCTCCGTTCAACGAAATTCCCATATTTGGTCCCAAGACAAAATTTTTTTTTTTTTTGCGGCTAAATTTTCATTAAATTAGGTACAAAATCGAGAAAATTGAATTCAACACCCACGAACCAAAATGCCGACGACGCGCGTTAGCCTCCTCTCGGTCCCCCCTTTGGACCGTTCTATAAATAGAGTTCTTTTTTTATGCACGTGGGAGGATCAGTCGAGCCAAAAATACCGACAAACATGTAATTCGAAACAATAATTCCTAATTTAAACTATTTATTTCATGCTTGTTTAATACCGCTTGATTAAAAAGGAAGTCACCAAGCCGAATTTCCTTAAGTGCAAAAGATAAGCACATACTTTTACTTTTTGACCCAAAATTGCCCTCCGTCAAGCCTTTCATTTATGTCAACTATAGAAGGTCTTTTTTTTGTTATTCTTTGTAAGTTTCACTTTAAATTTCTTAAAATGATATTATCTTTACGTTCAAGTAGCAAATCATATGTTTCTACCCTATAGGTGTCTCCATCCTATTGAGAAATTGAGGACGTCGTAAATTAATTGTCAACCCATTTATACATAATTAAGAAGAATTTAGTACAAACTTCTATAAAGAGAACATGATCGTAGAATCAATAGTGAAGATCATTTGGTGCTTGTAATTATGATTGTTGGGCGGATTCGGACACGCACAATAGGGTTTAGGCACAAATTTCATGTTGAAAGTAAGATACATTATCATTTCCCTTTGTTTGGTGAACAAAGAAAGCATAGTCATAGGGCGTGGATGTAAAGTCTAGACATGGTTGAGCTAAAGTTGGAATACCATACGCGAGGAGCCTATTTCAGTCTATGTAATGCTCGACGTAATGAACACACTTTGTTAGAAGGAAGAGTGTATCCAGGAGGAGGCATGCACCATATAGACTTTCTTAGTACGATCGCCATTGAAGAATGCATTTTTAATATCCATTTGGAATGGAGACCGTCACTTAATAGAGGCGACAACAAGAAGACTTCCAATAGAAGTAAGATGTGTAACAAGAGCAAAAGTCTCATTATAGCCAATTCCATACTCCTGAATGAAGCCATTTGCTACTAACCGAGCTTTGTAGAGTTCTATATACCATTTGCCTTTGTTTTAATCTTATACACCCATTCACAAAATACAACAGACATTCCAAGAGGCAAGTCAACCGAAACTCAAGCATAAGTTTTGTCTAAAGCTTGCGACTCATCTGTCATTGCTTGCTGCCAAAGGGGATTAGTACTAGCTCCTCTATATGTTGAGGCGCATGAAAACAAGCAATGGTAGAGTAACAATGGAAATCACAAAGCCAAACGGGAGGTTGGCTTACATGGGTGGAACGACAAACGAGAGAGGAGGGAATGAGCGATGGTGGAAAATCCACGGATGATGTAGACATGTCAAGAGCTGCCAAATTGGTATCACCAAAAGTACCTGCATTAAGATTAGGAGAATACAACTCTGGATTTGAAGTTTGAAAAGTAGAGCTAGGTGTGTTATCTTGAGGGAATAAATCCATCGAAGGATTGGTAAATAATGAAATAATAGGAGAGGATTTGAAAGATTAGAGAGATGAAAACATCTTGTGCTCCCAAAAGGTAACATGACGTAACACTCAAAGATGGTTAGAGTCAGGATCCCAACATCTATACCATTTGTACTCAATGCCATATCCAAGGAAACAACATAGACAAGCACAAGGTTTTAACTTCGTGTGTTCATTTGGTAGAAGATGTACAAAACAGACTTGTTGTGATGATCATGGTCGTCTCGTTCGTATTCCACCCTCGCAACTGAGAAGGGTTGCTACCACCGACTCCAAATCTGCTTGAAGTATGTTCACTCACTACTTTTTTTATTTTGTCAACTTGACCAGGAGTCAACGCATCTTCGCCAACCTCTTCTTCGTCCTCTTGTTCCGCTCCAAATCTGCTCAAAGAGATAACAGCCGTCAATAGCCTACCTCTAATCCCTTGTTGCTTGTACGATTAATTTATTTGTTCTATTCAAATATATTTTATACTACTTGGTGCTTCCTATTTGATTGATTGGAATGTCACATAATGCTCGATTACATAGATAGAGAATTGCTAAGCTATTGGATGCCTCACTCCAGCTAATGACGATGCTCCACTAGCCATAATTTTTTCAACAAGGAAACTAGCTGCACCAAAACGCAATGATATTTCCGCTGTACCTATATTTAATGATACTTGTTTTATAAGAAATAAAGACCAAGGATGTCAAAATGGACATGTTGTTGTGATAATTGTCGATCTCATTTGGATTCCACCATCGCAACTGAGAAGGGTTGCTGCCACCGACTCCAAATATGCTCGAAGAATATTCACTCACCACTTCTTCTATTTCGTCAACTCGACCAGGCGTCAAACGCATCTTCACCTGCCTCTTTTTCGTCCTATTGTTCCGCTATTTCACTGCCTACTCCAAACCCATCTTCCATGTCCTCACCTTCTTCTCCTATGTCAAATAACCACAATAGAAATGCCCGATAACTCTCATCTTCACCAGATGGCTCTTCATGTGACAATAACAGTTGCTCAGAATCCACCACAACTCTTCTTCACTAAACCCAGTTATGTCACTGATATTACTGCTATGTGGAAAATCAGAAGTCAAGAGAACAAATCAGTATTGACATAGGGTATGGATATATGCACATAATACGGTTCTCTCTACATGTTATTGAAAACTAAAGACCAAAAAAAGCTATACTCAAGTTAATGACTACGATGCTTCCAATGCAGAAAAAGCTTTCTCATAGCTCTGGGCCTAAAAAGTTCAGGTATAGTGTTTGCCATTTGCTGAAATTGCTAGTTCTAGTGTAGGAACTAAAACGAAAGACTAATAGTGCGGGAAAGAGGAAAATTGTCAAAAAAGTCCTAAACCTATTACACTTTTGCCAATTTAATCCTAAACATTTTAAATTTGTCAATTGAGTCCTAAACCTTTTGCATTTATGCTAATTCAGTCCTTTTGGCCGCCAGCGTTGACATAGCATTGCTGACGCTGACGTGGACACTTTTTAATAATTATATATATTTTTATAATTTTTCCATTTCCTTTTTCTTTTTCCTACTCTTTTCTTGGCCGGCGAAGGGCCATTGGCCACCACCTGTGGCTGGGGTGGCCGACCCTCGGCGGGCGTCGCCTTGGCATAGGCGACACTAAGTAAGGGTTGCCCTCGCTGCCACAGGCGAGGGTCGGCCTCGCCAGCCACAAGAAGTGGCCCTTCGCCGGCTAGAAAAATAATAGAGAAAAAAGAAAAAAGGAAAGGAAAAAATATTAAAATATTATTAAAAATTGTCCATATCAGCGCAGGCCCATCAAAAGGACTGAATTGGTACAAATGCAAAAGGTTCAAGACTCAATTGGCAAACTTAAAAAGTTTATGACTAAATTAGCAAAAATGTAATATGTTTAGGACTTTTTTGATAATTTTTCTTCGGGAAGGTTGCGGTCTTTAAAGTTTCATCCTCTCATTGCACATGCAAAAGTAGGTTGTCATAAAAAAAAAAAAAAGGACGAATGTTAGATTGTAATTGATTTGGCGCATTAGGGTCAACAATATTACTTGGCGAGATGTACCAAATAAATTTTCTGGTAAAAAAAGGAAACGGCTTTCATTACTAGAAATAAGTATGTGGACACATTTCATTTGCTTTAGAACAAAGAAGCTCCGACAAGGCCGGAGAGGGGTTCAAAACCCAATTTCATGGTAATCGATTTTTACTCTGGGCTTTAACGATCCAGTCAGCAACTCTATTGGATCCACAAAAATTTACATAGAGACTTTGGTCCAAATAGATTAATGGTGCAAACATTCACGGAGAACATTTGAAGATGTTCCTATTTAGTTAGAAAGTGACGGTGAGCAACAAGACTCAAATTCGATCAAAGATGATGTAGAAAAAGTTGAGCAACCTCAAACCTTGGCTGCAGGGAGGGTTAAATGGAAAATTAAGCCTCTCTAGAGATATGACTTCGCTGATTTGGTAGCATATGCTCTTACAGTTGCTGAACAGCTTGGTATTGAAGAACTTGCTACATTTCGTGAAGCTACCATTTGTCGAAATTTGAGAAATAGCTTGTTGCAATGAACGAAGAGATGAAGTCTCTTCACAAGAACCAAACTTGGGATCTTGTGAAATTGCCTAAGGGCAAAAGAGTTGTTGGATGCAAGTGGGTCTTCAAAAGAAAGGAGAGAATTTCAAGGGTTGAAACTTGAAGATGAAAGATTGAAAGCGCGTTTGGTAGCGAAGGGTTTTAGTCACAAGGAGGGGATTGACTTCCATAAAGTATTCTCTCCATATGTGAAAGATAATTCCATTCGTATGTTGCTCGTTTTAGTAGCCCTTTATGATCTGGAACTTTAGCAACTTGATGTCAAGATCGCTTTTTTTGCATTGCGAGCTTGAGGAGACAATCTGTATGTATCAACTTGAGGGATTCGTTGTTGAGGGTAAAGAAAATCACGTATGCATGTTGAAACGCTCTTTATATGATCTTAAACAATCTCCACTACAATGTTACAAGAGGTTTGTTAGCTTTAAATTTTAGCGGGAGAAATCATAGAAGTTTAAGCTTTTTAAGGGGGACAACATCAAACGCCATCCTCAAATTTCATCAGTTGTAAACCTTTTGTCAAAACCGCTAATTTGCATCTGCAGGGAAAACTGCATATAATCAAGGACTGAATAACCATTCCAAGAAATATAGAAACCCTAATTTCTAGATCACTACGAAACTCCATCCCTGAAATCATCATCTCTCTACAACCGTCGTAGCCACCATTCATCGATGCAGAATACTATTCTTGTCGTCGCCGTCCGTTGCTTGCCTCTCTCTCCTTCCCTCCCCTCACGTGCATGCATTGCCATTGTCTAGGCTCCATTGAGGCCGTCACACGCTCATCCTCATCTCAAGATCATCGAGGTGAGCTTGCAACCCCACATAGGAGGTCAAAACCTTTAAATGAGTCGTGGCTAAGCACCACAAGGTGCATGTAAGAACACAGAGTGAGAGAGAGAGAGAGATGTTGACTACCGTACAAGGCAAAGGTATGACTAATCGGAAAATAAATAAATGTGTTCCAGATAAGGAAACAAATAACGAAAAAGTAAGAACATTAAGAACATGAAACGATAAATGATGTACGAGGAGATTGTGTATCCTACTTTTGGTTGGTACCTTCCTAGTACAACTTGGCGTACGTTGGATAGAGGATAACCTCAATTGTGGCCAAATGCATTTTCGCCAAGTCGGAAAAACAGAGCTGTTTGAGAAAATTTCTTTCGGCAAAGTACGAGTAAACAACACAATGTACAAAGATATCACAATGCGTGTTAGCTCTCGGAACTATGGGACGTCGAAGCCAATTTGATCAATAGTATAGATACAGATATAGATTTAGATTTAGTTAGACGCGAACGCAAGCTGATAAAGATATCTGCAACGTCGAGTTTAATGATGTATATGAAGATTTATGCAAGTAAGGAAGGGTATGTAAAGGATAAGAAGAAGCCTAACATAGTAGGCAGGGCATTAACGGAAACTAACGTCATGAATTCCCTTCTTTGGCTCCAAGAATTTAAAAGTGCCAGAGAAAGCCTTAGGTGCTCCATCACTCTTGTTTCTTTGCTGTTCTTGAACATTGTTAAAGAGCCGCGAATTCTGCTTTTCTTTCGACCTGATTTGAGAGAGAGAGAGAGAGAAAGGGAGACCATCGAACCACCACGGGAGCGAAGCGAGCAAGAGCGATAACCCTCCTGAGTTCAACTTCTTTTATATTGGGTTCGTGTGGAACTATGGCGAATCGCGAGCTATCAGTGCAGGAGTTGTTTGGCCATTTCAAAGGCTGTCGGGCCGGGATTATCAGGGCTCTCACCATCGGTTCTCTCTCTCTTTCATACATAAAGAATTTCGTACAGGGATCTTCGTGTGCTTAACTTTTTAATGTTGATTTATCTGACAAGGATCTTCTTTTTCTTTTCCTATGGATCTTGACAGATGCTAAGATTTTTTACCAACAATGCGATCCAGGTTACTCTCTCTTTGAATGAATCTTATTATCGTTCTTGCTTTTCGAACATGCGCCTCTGCATACATGCCACACCCTGTTATTCTCACCATTCTCTAATTCTACGTGCATCCAAAACGTTATTGTACTCCTATGTTTTGACAGTCAATCGTTTCTCATTTATGGGTTTGCTCTGTTTTTGTCAGTTCGTTTCATGCAATCTTAGATGGATTGCACTTCCCTATCTGTCTATATTCTGAATTTCTGTTTTAGAGTGGGCCGAAAATGTTTCATCGTACTAAGAAATTCAAATGGAAGGTGATATCATCAGATATTACTTTGTGATTGTTTGACGGCTGATATACCAAACTGGCCATCTACATAGTCAGACAGAGAGGAAGTGCTTCGGAACATGCCGAGACATCGACTTTTGAGTCTTGAAGTCATCGATTAATTATAGAATAAGAGACACCACTCAATCGTTATTATTGTACAGACCGGGGAATGTGGCATTAATGGTTCATGTTATTGAGCAGTGATAATAGGATTCTCTCTTATTCTGTCTGCACCATATCTTATCTGTCTTGCATCGGTTTCATGTACCGATGTTCTAATCAGAACTCGTGCTTGCAAATCTAGTCTAGTCTCCAAGGGTTTATTTGTTTATTGCTAATGTCCCATTGAAATAACTATGTGCAGTAAATGTATCTGATGGTAATTGATGCCTGATTGTTTAGATTTGATCATAATTAGAGCTACTCTTCATTGATCATCCTCTTCTGTCCGTTTCCTTCTAACGCACAGTATTATATCTACAAATGTAAACCATAAATGAATGCCAAATACCCGGTCGAAAGAGGATTTGACTATTCTCTAGCTCAACCGGGTTTGACTGGGGCTTTGAAATCAGCAGGGGCAATGTGTGAGTTCACATATGTTGCATATTGACAGTGCTGATGATTTGTGTTTTCCTACCTTCAGAGGAAGAGCCCATGTGTCTGTTTGGGCTTCCAGATGGGACATGGGAACTTAGACTCCCCGAGGATATGGTTCCCCCAGATCTTCCTGAGCCAATGTTGGGAGTTAATTACGGGAAAACTGAGACGTCATTGGACCAGTGGCTTCGAACTGTTGCAGCACACAGTGATTCGTGGTTGATTGCTTTGGCTTTCAGCATTGCCTCAAACTTTCATTTCGGGAAGAAGCAGAGGTATGAGTCACCGAGTATTTTTATCGCAGAGCTGTGTAGCTCTTGCCAGGAAATTATTTGAGAACTTATTTCTTGCATATATACTTTTGGCCGGACAACTTCGTACGTAACCAGCATGAGCTTTAATGGTTTCAGTATTTTATTTCTCTCTAGTGATTCAACCTCATTGTCAAGTCGTTAATCTCTTCGCTTTACTTTTCTGTGCTGCTCTAGGAATTGTTTCTGGACTTGCTGCAATTTGGTAAAGAGTTTTAATGGAATTTCACATGGATCATCTCAACTGTTGAACATATATCACTGTCCTTTCCAGGAAAAGTGGTGCCTACCCATTGTTAACATCTATGGTTAAATTTTATTCAGGGGGGGAATCTTTCCATAAAATTTTGTTTGCAACAATTGACTCTGATTTGCTGTGATTGACTCTTGTAATTTGCTTGCCTCGCCTTAATTAACAATGCTGGTGCAATGTGCCTTCGTGATTTGAGTTCGAGCCATGTCACAGGGCACATGTCTTCAAGATTTGCAGTCTCGAATTGAAATGTTCTTTTTTCCTTTTTGCCTTCCTAATTCTCGTGGTGGATGTATGTGCCAGAGTTATCTGTCAAGAGGGTCGGGTTGAATTTAGTCAATGTAACTATTGAGTTCGACCTTCAGTTGATATTTCTTTGAGAATTCTGACTGAGAATCCAGTGGCCAAACTGTTGCCTGTGGTAAAATCACTGAAAGCATTCGATGGCAGTTTTCTTGTTGGACGGAAGTTATGATACCCTTGAATGGCCTGACTAATGGAGTTGGTTCTTGGACTGAATCTTGGCGCTTGAAGTGAAACTCGTAGACAATATTGATTTGTGGCATCTGAAAAATTGCAGGAAGACGCTCTTCAACAAGATAAATGGTCTCCCGACTGTACTAGATACTGTTAAGCAATTCTACCAAGAGCGCCAAGCCACCATCGAAAGCGACAGCCGAACCAAATCTGGAGAGAGGATGGTAAAAAGTATTCTATTGCTCAAATAGTTTCATTACGACGTTCGCTGATATGCTCTTTTGAATCGAATGAAAATTGGTTTTTTTGGATGCTGCCCTTCACACAGCATGCACAGCAATCCCAAGTCGTAGCGCAGCCACAAGAAGCGCAGGAGGATGAAGAAGATAATATACCCTGTGGATCTTGCGGGCGGGTATGCGAAGGTGATGAGTTCTGGATTTTCTGTGATACGTGCAAAATATGGTACCATGGGGATTGCGTGGATATGACGCCCGAAATTGCTGGGCTCATCAAACAGTACACATGTCCTAACTGCAGCTGCAAGAGGGCTCGAGTTTGATTGCCGGGAAGGGCCTTGTGCAAGCAAAAAAAAAAAAAAAAGGAGCAAGAATTGCAATGTTTACTTTGAGCAGTTCCAAAAGCAACACATAGACTATTGAACTAATTCTCCTGGGGAATTCTAGTGACTTTGAGATCTTAATGACTGCTGTTTCTTTTGCTAGTTGCTGTGTAATATGCCTGAGGATGTTATCGATGTCCCTAAGGGAAAAAATTCATTTCGAGAATCGGTCAGTGATGTTCTTACAGGCTGAGCTTACTTGCTCTTCTTATCAACAAGACAGCAAGCAAGGATTTTCATCAACTGCGATGATTGATTGATCATCTGCTCATATTTTTCCTTGGAGGGTGAAAACTTCCTCCATATTTCGCGTCCTTCGCTCACAACTTACATACTATCTTGCATCTGAGCCCTCTAGCATGCTTAGATGGAAAAAAGTTTTTCCCTTGTGCAGATTGTTTCTACTTTTTTGGTAACTGGTAAATTGGAAGAAGTTAAGTAACCTAAAGGAACATTACAAAGAGGGCATGACAATGGAGAAAAAGTACAACGATGTCTGAGTGTATTCCTGAACTTACTGGTTCCCATCAGAGAGAGAGAGAGAGAGAGGAAGTTGTCAAGCTGGTATATTTGGCAACATAATCCAGAAATGGGTTAACATAAGTTGAGTTGTTAGCAGGCATCTCAGAATTCTTATAAAATCAAAGTTAATTTACTCTGAAAATGAACAAACATGTGATTTAACATGTGAAACAGTTGTGCTTAACGTTCCCAAAGCAGAGATTTTTTTATAGATAGTTTTTAGTATGTACCCGCTCGATCCACGACCCGATCCGTTAAATGTTATGGCAACCATATTGAAAATTTTGCGACCGATAAGTTTGATTGTTCAATGTTCTCTTTCGGTGTGTGTTTGTTTCACAAAAAGCTTCGGATGGAGGAAAATTGTTTTCCGAAATCATTTACAAGGAAAATGATGGGCTTTTAGTCGTTTGGTGTTGTGCTCAAAAGTAAGACAGAAGTTTTTTTTCCATGTTTAAATTTTACATTAAAAAGTTATTCGCTCCGTGATAATTATATTTCGTTCCCAATATAAGATACAAGATGATACCGAAAGCCTTGTTTAAGAAATTACTAATATATGAAGTATAAATTTTAAGTTTTCTTATTATCAAAATAAAGCAAACTACAAAAAAAAGAGGCCAAAAAATAGAAAATGCAAATAATTAGCGTACTTAATCTCTCAGTCCTCGTAACTTCACGTGAGAATGGTTCTCCATTCCAAAAAAAAGTAATTAAAGAGTGATACCACAATGAGCATCCAAACAAAAAGAGGAAAGAAAAAAAAATATCATCATAGAATTGAAGAAAAAAAATACTAAATTGGCTTTTTTCAATCAACACCTTCTATACTATCCTCCAAAAATACGAGTCACATGGCCGAGTGGAAAATCTCATAACCAAATATAGTCTAGTCCGACGGACCTACGACAAATTGAGCGCTTATATGTGATCGAATCTAATGTTAGGAATTAATTTGCAGAGAAGATGAAATAGCTCGAGAGTTTGAAGCTTTGTGGGGAGGGTGCATACGAAAAATGAGCTTAGGAAAATCGTTTCATTTATTTTCTAGAATAGAGAAATCATTTTCCTTAAATTTAAAATTGGGTTTGTTTTCCTTAATCTGTGAAGTCTTCTTGGTTAAATTATCCACTTACGACAAAATGAATGTACGAAAGTTTGAAAAATCATTTCATGGAAATCACTATAAACCCTAAATGTATGTAATTTTTTGCAGTTTGTGAAAATATGTTCATTGGGGGATTAGGGTTTTTGAGATCCTTTCCCATGTTAATCAGGAAGAATGACAATGAGGGCAGTGTAGATTGAGTGAGAGAGAGAGAGAAAGAGAGAGAGAGAGAGAGAGATCACTGTAACAAGAAGGAAACTCTCTTAACCATAAAAGGGAAAAGGAAAGTCATAACAGAAGAAACGAACCGGCCTTTCCCTCCAAAATTTTGAAAAAGTCAGAAAGGAAAGGCAGGGCCTTTGTGTTCGATCCGATGACCCTTTTCTTTTCTTGGGTTGATCCTTCGACGAGCTTCCGATTCTGCCGCGGAGCTGAAAGGAACATCAGCAGAAAACCCTAAAGATCTCTTCTCTTCTTTTCTGGGTTTGGCGCGGAACAGAGTGGAAGAGTGACCACCATGGCGGAAACCCCACCTTCCGTCGTCAAAGTGCTCGATGTCTTTGGCGAATTCGATGGCAGACGCTCTGGAGTTCTCAGGGCTCTTACTACTGGTCTGCGCTCTCCCTCTCTCTCTCTCTCTCTCTCTCTCATGTGTGTACCACTGCATGTAAGTTTTGGCTGATACGAGTTTTGCCCTGTTCTTCGCGCAGACTACATAGAATTCTACGAACTGTGTGATCCTGGTCTGTCCCTCTCTCTCTCTCTCTCTCTCTCTCTCTCTCTCTCTCTGATCCCCCCATATGGCATATAGCACATAGAGTGATGCCCATGCACTCCATTTTGTTTTTCGAGCCACGATCATGTGCTTACTCTGATGGGTTTCTTGAGTCGCTAAGCCATGAATCTTTGGTGTTTAATTTTCAAGGTGTAAATGCCCGACCTTGCCCCTAAGCCTTTTCTGGCACTTTCAGAATTCTTGGTAGTTCATACGAAATCCTTTTGCCTTTTCCCCCAAAGATTTTAGATCACCGGATGCCAGCTTGAAAGAGTAATTTGTGGTTTCTATTTTCAACCGTCAGCATGCTTAAAAAAAAGAATCTTGATCTGCCATTTTCGATCGAAAATAAGAAAACAAAATGAATCTTCTTCGTTGTTTAGTCCAAGAGTATATGTTTTCAGATGGTGGCTCTGGGTTGATGGTATCACGTCGTGCTACTTCAGAAAGGTTTCATAAGTAGCTTGATGTAATTTAGATTGGAGGCTGATGATTGTTCAGTCACTACATCAATAGTAGTAGGTTAGAGAGTTAGAATCAGGAACTGCAATCGCAGGAAGTTCGAGGTTCATCTGCATATGTGATTACTATGACGAGTAGTTCTATGGCGTTTCTATCCGAAGAACTAAAGCTATATTCCAAGTACAATCAACTTCAACAATTGAAATTTCGGATCTGGTCCTTTGCAGTTTTTTAAGCTCTATGTTGACAGTTAGCAAATTTTTAGACTGGATGGGTGTCATATGAATGAAAACCGTTTTCATATTGACTCATTGATGATTCATGTGTTGTGAGTTCAGCGAAAGAAGTGCAGTGTTTGGTTGGGCTTCCAGATGGGACATGGGAAGTTAAGCCTCCTGATATGATGGTTCCTCCTGACCTTCCTGAGCCAGTGATAGGTATTAATTTTTGGAGGTTTTGGATGCCAGAGCAGGAATGGGCAGAACTGGTGGCTGCTCACTCTGATTCATGGTTGCTCGCTGTTGCGTTTTATGCTAGTGGACGTTCCGGCTTCACAAAGAGTGAAAGGTGGGACAACTAATTCCCCAGCATATCCACTACTTTGAATTACCTTGCTGAGTGAGTATATGCCAATTGAGACCTCTGTGTTATTATGCGCGTTGTCAAAGATGATTAGAATGAATGCATGAAGACTTTTCTTAGGTTCATCTATTTTGTGAATCTCATGGTTGAATAGTGATGCGAGAACCAAATGCTCTAGCATGATGTCCATTTCTAACTGTATAAATTATCAGAAATAGCTAATTACTGGAATTCGGGACCTCTCCATTTTGCATAGGTGATCTCATCGTAATTATGAATGTCCCTCTCCACATGATGCTTTTATGGTGATTCGCCCGCGGTTAATGTGCCAATTAAGGTGATTGTTCAAAATTACTTCTACTGCTATCTCTTTGCATAATTGATTTGTATCAGTTAGCTTGCCTTCTGAAGCTTACCACTGTCAAACCTCAAGATATTGATGGTTATGACGGACCATCCGTGTATTGTTTGATTTCCCATAGTGGTGTTTAAAGTTCTTCCCGCTCCATTATTGTCCCCATAACAAGCCCTTGTATTCATATCCATATGTCTGCCAAGGCCTGCCAATGACTTAGTTTTGCTCTTGATTATGAGAAAAAGGCGAGTCGCAGTGTGCCGTTGAATTTGTCAATGCATTGTATATTGACTGAAGATGACAAACTCGATGATGTTGTTTGGTGACTGAAATGTTATTCTCGCTACATTTAGTGAGCATTTTTTAGCATGATGTCTGAAGTTTATAGTAGCGAGTAAATCATTGCCTTTTAAAGAGTAATATGTCTAAGTAGTTTTAGTACCTTCTTTGAGATAGGCCTTAGCACTGTGTCTCCGGTTAGTATCTTCGGACTGAACTTCCTAACACAACTTTAGCCTAGGGTGAAATAGATAAAACCCATTAGCTGGTGGAGATTGCTTAGGGCCAGATGCATTCCTTCAGTTTGGGCGAGAGATGACCATTGACTGTGGATAAATGATGAACCTTGTAAGCATTGATCCATTTCAGTACTTCTGCTTGCAGGGAGATGCTTTTCCAAAAGATAACTGATCTCCCTACAGTCTACGAAATTGTGACGGAGTCAGGCAAATCTAATGACCAATCTGGCGCGACGATGGTAAAAACTCATCATGTTAACTGTTGGTTTATGAGCCTTTGACATGTTGTTTGACTTGGTTTTTATCTGGATTTTTTGCCTTTGTAAGCAGTTAAAGAAACCCGAGTCTTGCTCGACTGTCAACATGTCTTCACCACGTAAAGATGAGAGCGGTGCTGCTATAGAAGATGGCCACAATGATGGAAGCAGCAGTTTTGGGCAAAGTAAATTCTCTGGAACGTATGTGAATAGCTCTGTTGACGATTCCAGGGCACAAAAAGATGAGAGCGGTGCTGCTATAGAAGACGGCCACAATGAAGGAAGCAGCAGTCATGGGAAAAGTAAATCCTCTGGAACGCACGTGAATAGCTCTGATGATGATTCCGAGGACAGTGTGTGCTTGCGAAAGCGTTAGCTTGTAAAATCCACATAGAGCTCCACCGATTGCAATTGCATGAGGGCTAGAGAAGCTGGAGATACTGAACGAGAACATCGTTCTTACAGTGGAAAAGTATAAAGGAGATTCATAATCAGGCCAATCGAATGTAGGAATCACAGATGGTTTCCACTATTTTTTTCTTTTTTTTCGTTTGAACAATCTGCTCGGAGGTGCTATATCATTGCTTCCAAGTAGAGAAGGGAGAAAACAGGCAATCATAGTCATACAAACATGCTTTATTTGAGGATGTGCTTGTGCTGAGGCCTCCATGAAAGCTATCTCCCGTGAGGTTTTGCTAATATCTCCATTAAAATTCCTCAGCTGCAGGTAGTGGATTTAACAGGATGAGACCTATCAGAATGCTCTACTCAGCTTGTACACATTCAGCCAAATAATACAACAGACGAGATCTCTTGGCACATTGCAATTTGCACACCAAACAGGATAACACATCAGACAGCTGCCCAGATTCCCAAGGGAAAATCATTGAATGGGAAGAGTTAACTGGTCGTTTAAAGGGCCAACAACACCTTCTACTGTAATTTGTAAGGATAGAAGAAATTATTGTCCGTTTGTTTCAACGAAAATGAATGAAAATATTTAGACATGAATTGTCATTGATAATGAAAACATTTTTCATTAACTAATTATTTCAAGTGATATAAGAGATTATTTTTAAGAAAATGTTTTTCAAATCATTTATTTTTCGCGAAACAAAAGGATCCTAGAGTATGGTCGTTTTTCTTTAACTTTCAACGTATATGAAAGTTTGGAAAATCATCTGGGTGAAAAATCAATCTTCATGAAAACGAACACCCGACCCTGTACGCGTGTAATTTTTCAAAGTGTGTGGGAAATATGTTTGTTGGGGAGAGAGAGAGAGAGGCGTGTATGTTCTGAAACAGAATTTCACTGTAATAAAAGAAGAATCTCCGGTCATAAGTGGAAAAAGGAAATGGTGACGAGTTGGCCCACACAGTCACAGAGTCGTAACAGAAGAAACGAACCGGCGTTTCCCTCCAAAATTTTGAAAAGTGAGAAAGGAAAGGCAGGGCCTTTGTGTTCGATTCGAAGACCCATTTGATCTCTATGGGGTTAATCCTTTGGTTCTGTCTCTGAGCAGAAAGGGAACATTTGCAGAAAACCCTTGGAAACCCTCTCTCTGTTTTTCTGGGTTTGTGGGTCGAAACAGAGTGAGAGAGTGACCATCATGGCGGGAAGCGCACTTTCCGCCCTCAGAGTGCTCGATGTCTCTTTGAACATCAATCGCAGACGCTCTGGAATTATCAAGGCTCTCACTACCGGTCTCTGCTCTCTCTCTCTCTCTCTCTCTCTCTCTCTCTCTCTCGTGTGTGTACCACTGCATGTAAGTTTTGGCTGATATGGGTTTTGGTCTGTTCTTCGCTTTTGGGAATCTGCAGACTTCGGAGAATTTTGCCGACAGTGTGATCCTGGTCTGTCTCTCTGTCTCCCTCTGTCTCTCTCTCTCTGTACTAGCACATAGAGTAATGCACATCCACTTCATTTTGTTTATCGAGACACGATCATGTGCTTGCTCTCATGGGTGTCTTTAGTCGCGCAGCCCTGAATTCGTTTCTGTCCCTCAGCATTGTGCTTTGGTGTTTATTTTTCAAGGTGTTGATGCGCGACCTTGCTCTGTTTTCTTCCCTATGTCTCTTGTGGCAATTTCAGAATTTTCGGTAGTTCGTACGAGATTATTTTGGCTTTTCCACAAATCACCTTTATTCAAGCTTTAGGGAGTAATTTTCGCTTCTATCATCAAACCTCACCACGCAGAAAAAAAGAATCTTGATCTGCCATTTTTTATCTGAAAAAGAAAGCAAAATGAATCTTCTTCACCATTCAGTCCAAGTGTAAATGTTTTCAGATGGTGGCTCTGGACTGATGGCATCATATCGTGCTACTTTAGAAAGGTTTAATAAGTAGCTTGATGAAACTTAGGATTGGAGGCTGATGATTATCCAGTCACTTTATCGATGATTATCGGTTAGAGAGTTAAAATGAAGAACTGCAATTACAGGACGGTCGAGGTTCATCTGCATATATGCTTACTATGTGAAGTAGTTCTATATTGTTTCTATCCGAAGAACTAAAGCTATATTCCAAGTACAATCAACTTCAACAATAGGAATTTTGGATCTGTTGCTTTGCAGTTTTTAAGCTTGATGTTAACAGTTGTTAGTAAAGTTTTAGACTGGATGGGTGTTTTATGAATGGTAACCATTTTTATATTGACTTTGCTGATGATTCATGTGTGGTAAATTCAGAGAAAGATGACCAGTGTTTGGTTGGGCTTCAAAATGGGACATGGGAAGTTATGCCTGTTGATACGACGCTTCCTCCTGACTTTCCTCAGCCTGTGTCATGTCTTAATTTTGGGAGGAATCAGATGCCAGAGAAGGAATGGGCGGCAAAAGTCGCAGCTCGCTGTGATTTGTGGTTGCTCGCTGTTGCGTTTTATCACGGTGGATGTAACGGCTTCACGAAGATTGAAAGGTGTGACAACTAGTTCCCCTGCGTATCTGTCGCTTTCAATTAGCTTGCTGAGTGAGTATTTGCCACTTAAGACCTCTGTGTTATTATGCGCATTGTCAAAAATGATTTGGAATGAATGCAGGAAGACTTAGCTCTATCTATATTGTCAATCTCATGGTTGAATAGTGATGCGAGAACCAAATGCCCTAGCATGATGTCCATTTTGCATAGGCGATCTCATTGTAATTATGAATGTCCCTCATTCTCGCGGTTACCTTGCCACTTAATGCGATTGTTCAAAATAATTTTTACTGCACTCTTTGCCATAACTGATTTGTATTAGTTGGCTTGCCTTCTTAAGCTTATCATCTGTGTATTGTTTGATTTAACATAGCGGTGTTTAAAGTTTCTCCTGTGCAATTATTGTCCCCATAACAGGCCCTTGTATTCATATCTATATGTCTGACAAGGCCTGCCAATGACTTAGTTTTGCTCTTGATTATCTGTCAATGCATTGTATATTGACTGAAGGTGACAAACTTGATGATGTTGTTTGGTGACTGAATGTTATTCTTGCTCCATTTAGTGAGCACTTCTGAAGTTTATATAGTGAGTTAATGATTGCCTTATAAAGAGTAATATGTCAAGTAATTTTAGTACCTTCTTTGGTCTTAGCACTGTCTCTCCGGTTAGTATCTTCGGATTAAACTTCCTAACACAACTTTAGCCAATGGTAAAATTGATAAAATGCATTCGCTGGTGGAGATTGTTCAGTGGCATCCTTCAGTTTGGGCAAGAGATGACCGTTGACTCTGGACTAATTGTGAAACCTTGTAGGAATTGATCCATTCGGTACTTATACTTGCAGGGAGGACCTTTTTCAAAAGATAAATGAACTCCCTACGGTCTGCGAAACTGTGCAGGAGTTCGACAAATCCAATGACCAATCTGGCGCGACGATGGTAAAAACTCATCATGTTAACTGCTGGTTTATGATCCTTTGACCTGATGTGTGACTCAGTTTTTATCTGGATTTTTTGTAAGCAGTTAAAGAAACCCGAGTCTTGCTCGACTGTCAACATGTCTTCACCGCATAAAGATGAGAGTGGTGCTGCTAAAGAAGATGGCCACAACGATGGAAGCAGCAGTCACAGGCAAAGTAAATCCTCTGGAACACATGTCAACAGCTCTGATGATGATTCCGGGGCACAAAAAGATGAGAGTGGTGCTGCTAAAGAAGATGGCCACAACGATGGAAGCAGCAGTTACAGGAAAAGTAAATCCTCTGGAACATATGTGAACAGCTCTGATGATGATTCTGGGGCACAAAAAGATGAGAGCGGTGCTGCTATAGAAGATGGCCACAATGAAGGAAGCAGCAGTTATGGGAAAAGTAAATCCTCTGGAACGCATGTGAATAGCTCTGATAATGATTCCAAGGACAGTGGGAGCTTGCGAAAGCGTTAGCTTGTAAAATCCACATAGAGGTCCACCGATCGCAATTGCTGGAGGGCTAGAGAAGCTGGAGATACTGAACAACATCGTTCTTACAGTTGAAAAGTATAAGGGAGATTCATAATCAGGGCAATCGAATGTAGAAATCACAGATGGACTTTTCGGTAGCTACTACTTTCCACTTTTTTTTTTCTTTTTCATTTGAACAATCTGCTTGGAGATTGTTCTATATTGTAGTTTCCAAGTAGTGCATATCATTGCTATCAAATTGAGCAACAAGCATTCATAGTCATAAAACCATCGAATTGCTTCACCTGATGTTGCTAGAATTTGGAAAGCAAAAGGCCTCGATATCTCGCTCTGTCCCAAACATCATGCTTATGTGAGAATGTGTTTGTGCGAGGCATCCATGAAAGGTTACCTCCTCAGAGGCTTTGCAAGCGTCTCCATTAAAATTCGTCAGCTGCAGGCAGTGGTTTTAACAGGATGAGACCCATCAGAATGCTCTGCTCACCTTGTACACATTCAGTCAAATACTACAACTGATGAAATCTCTAGGCACAATCTAATTAGCACACCACACAGGATAACATTTTTAACAGCCATGTAGATTCCCAAAGGAACGTTTATTGAATGTCAAGAGAGTCAACCGGTCATTTAAACTGGCCAAATAACAACCCTTCACCATTGCTCAGCTTCTCGTTCGCTACTCATTTGATATTTTACTGCTGCAACTGAGAGCTCTCCATATCTGCAACTGCAATTTTGTGCTTGTTAGTCTACTTTTCTTCCTCATCCGCCACTTCACCTAAGCATGCCTTCCTCTTCCGTGCCTCTTCGTCTAAAAATCCGCTTGTAGATTGTGATTAACATGCATCACCGCTTGCGAATTTCCAGATGTTAATACCAGTGCAACTGGGCAAATGATGCATCTATTGACTCTATTACACTTTCTTCCTTCTTCTGTATGTAGCCTTCACTGAATATCATAAAGCTAGAACATTCCCAGTTGGAGTAAATTGGAAGGTAAAATGACATTATGTAGTTACAAAAGTCACATCTGCTTAGGAACAAAAGAGAGGGCCACAAGCTGGTGTTTTCACATGTAAAATGAGGCTCTACCTAGCAATGATAATGACTATACAGGATTCAGTTCATTCTCATTCTCCTCCTAAGCATGGACCTCCCTAGAGTCAACTAAAACTCTATGATGTGAAATATAGAGTCATGCCTTGGAATGTTAAATCTTTTCTTGGTTTGGAAATTTTTGGTTGATAAGTTTAAGCTAACTATGATTTCATAGCTTGAGTTAACCCCAACATTTTAGTAAAACAAAGTATCCTATTTGAAGAAATTAATTTGATATAGAGCAATTAATATATTTACTTGGCTAATAACTCAGATAACAGGCTTAGCTTTGAACTTTCTCTTGGTGATCTTCTATAGATGGTGTATTGGAGTTCTCTTGCCCTTACTTGCAACCGTGTAGATTTATATAATTGGAATCGTGTATTTAATATGGTATAAAGAAGTTTGCTTTCTTAGTTGACTTACAATTCAATAGCTAAAGCTCATAATAAGGTACTTTAATTTTTGCGGAAATTCCCATTTGTTCGACTCAACAAAAGGCTAAGTAGCTAGCTAGAGATCATTCCGGGACAAGTTTATGCTAATTATGATTTCATGGCTTGAGTTAACCCCGACCTATACTAGTGGTGCATATGTATTTTAGTAAAGCAAAGTCTCGAATTCGATGAAATCGATCCGGTATAAAGCAATTAATATATCTACTTGGCTAATAATTCAGGCTTGATATGTTGACATGCTTAGCTTTGAACTTTCTAGTGGTGATCTTCTACCGATGGTGTATTGGAGCTCTCTTGCGCTTATTTGCAATTGTGTATATTTATATAATTGGAATCTAAGCATTTAATATGGTATATAGAACTTTACATTCTTAATTGACTCACAATTCAATAGCTGAAGATGATAAGATACTGAAAATTTTGGGGAACTTCCCAACATTTATTCGACTTAGCAAAAGGAATGAACCCGCATTTTACGAGCACTATATTGGTCTTCTCTAATGGTGAAAAAGATACTAACAACGTCATGATTTTTGTGTGGCTCTCACTTTAATATCATAACTTCTAAAGCAATCACTTAAATATCATAACTTTTAAAGAACGTTCACTTGAACATCAGCCTGCTTATTCTCATCAATGTGAAATAGATTTAAAGATTCAAGCCTTTGGATAATTCTTATAGGGGTTGATTACTTTGACCAACATTATTAGCATCAATAAATGAAGAGGGACTACGAACATACCTTGTTACCACTGGATTGCATAGTGGTGGTTGATTGGACGATCCTGGCCTTGAGAAAACATCATTCATAGCATTGAGGATGATTAGCTTGATCACGTCTAACATGTGACTTACAATGTAATTGGCTATATCGTTTTACTGCTCTTCGAACAATTTCTTCACAATGGCCAAAATATGAGGATCCGGTGCAACTTCTCTCGATTGATCTTCAATGAGACATCGGGAAAAGTCTGCCCCTCGTGTTGACCTTCTTCTTCTGTTCAGTTAAATGGTTGAAGATCCGGAGTGCGTAAACCCTGTCACTTCCATTGGGATCGTTACTTGCAGCATCGTCAGGCTATGGATGATTCCTTGCTCTCGGCATTGAATTTCCTCAAATTGAACCACAAGTCATCCCATCTAGTGTGCCAAAAAGATGTTTTACCAAAAATGGTTCATCGACGAAATACCTTTCACTAAAATTTGTTTTTTAGTTTTATTAAGAAAAGACGGGTTCTATGGCGATTTCGAGCAGGAGTCTCAATGAATCACAAGGAACCGAAATGCTTCATTAGAATTTAATCGATGACAAAGTATGGAACACTTTTCTGGAATTTAATCGACGACAAAGTGCGATGATAAAGATACAATGTCAGAATTTAATTGACGACGAAGACATCTGAAACTACGACTAAAGTATAAATAGTGTAGGATAAGTAAATTGTGAAAAAGATATACTGTGGAAAGTAAAGATGAAAATAAATTTGCAAGAATGTTGAGTTCTGCGATTGAAGGGGATCCTTTACAAAGATAACAATTAGTATATTTATAACCCTTACAAAAGGTAGTTACACATGGCGATTACTATATTTGACAGACAAATAACTCCCTTTCGGTGGTTACTGGAAGTTACTTCATGAACGGATAACTTCATGAATTGATGTGAAGATAACCAACCAATGGTTATTTTCGTGTCGATTTCTCGCCGTTGATATCGATGACTTCGCTGGCAAGTTACTGATAATTCATGCATAAATGACCAAACTCTTTTCTCATCTACTAAGTCTATTACTTGTCGATAATAACCGAAAATTGTTTTTTTTTTTTGTTTTGGTGTCAATAGTGATGTATATCTGAAAATTCTACATGGCATTGATTTCATATAAAATCGCCCGATGCGACTTGTCAGAGAAAGTCAAGTGAGTGTTTTTTATATTATGACACTTAAGTGATCGATTGAAAAGTTATGATAACAAAAATAAGTGCCGTACAAAAATTATGACTCTTTTCATATCATTTTCCCTCTCTAATGTGTTAAGTATCAGTTACATTTACCAAATTATTTAGCGCATAGTTTCAGCTCGAATTCATTTCTCTTGAGAGAGTCCGATGAAAACACTGTCCAATGTCCAAATGCCTTCGATGGAGGAAAACATATAGAAAATAATGGCAACCTAGTCCTTACTTCAACCACGTCTTGCATTATATTTGGAGTTTAGTTTTTTTGTAGCAATTGGAAATTGGCATTTATCTAATGTTAAAAACTCAATACCTTTCGTAATGTACAATAAATGAGATGTAGGGTCGTTTAAATTTGTTCATGATTTTGAAGAATATATGATTTTTTGTTCTTTTTTTCAAAATCTTGAAGGGATATCAAACCAAACAAAGCTAGAACGTAAAACACCCTAGATTATGAAAAAAAATAAAAAATGAAATTCCGATGAAAATATTGCTTCGATTGACACTGTCGAATTAGCTGCTTATTCATGTCGACAATCTCTTTTGTCAAAGCATTTTCTAAACTCACCCAATCTTTACGTAATATCTATTCTTTAGATTAATAAAGGCTCGTCTGTTTTGTGAAAAATGAAAGATTTGGAAAATATTTTTCTAAAAAATGATCGCTTATATCATTTACAAAAATGGATGAACGAAAAATATTTTCACTGTCCACGAAAATGTCCAGACATAAATTGTTGTCAATAATGAAAATATTTTCCATTGATTAACTATTTCAAGTGATATAAGCAATTGTTTTTAGGAAAAAATTTTGCAAATCATATATGTTCCCGTGAAACAAATGGAGCCTAAATGTTGAAATACAATTAAATAATCAGAATGAATGAAATTTGAAAGGATTCACATTCTATGTCCACAAGCTCTAAGAACTAATCGGTTGATATATATATACATATAACATCAGAATGTCCATTTCCTTTCTCAAACTCACCCCATTTATGTGGGAAAAAAAGAACAAAAAAGAATTGGTGAAGAAGAGTACTGAATTATTTTAAGAACTCCCAAGTTCCAACCATAGCACATCCGCTTTTTCATTTAAATAAAAAAGAATAGATAACTTCTACCTATGCACAATATAAGCAGGATCGATATTTCTCCATGAATGGTACATATAGAGAAATCAAAAACGACTGAAAGTTGAAGGAAAGAATCATGAGATTGAACTGCAATATCATGAGATTGGATAGGTTAATGTGTTCGATATCCAATCAAATTCTTCAATATGACAGTTTTGTACACTGGGTTCAATACGTTGCATTAGTCAATTGCTTTATTATACGATTGCACTAGAAAATCAAAGTGTGTGAGTAAACAGCAAGATTATAATGCATGTGGGGGTGATGAGTTGAGAAAAGAATGTGCAAACTCATTCTTAATCGCAGCAAAATCAATCGAAATTCAGGAAATTACGAGACCTACATGCTCGACGCATATACACACATGTGATGTATGCATAGCTATCGAAAGGGTATTGGAGCGACGCTAGGCTAAGGCTGTTTTACAATATTAATCTACATAAGTGATGGAAAAAGAGTGCCCAGGGAAGTTTTGAACGAGTGAATTTTGTTCAATAGCAAGAAAGAGTGCTCACTAGTTGGCCTAATCAGCTTAATTACCTAGCTATATTCTATTGTTGTCAGTAGCATGCAATTCTCACTGTCTAGCCCGTGGACAATTATTATAGCTGCAACGTTCACATGCACACACGCGAGACACAGTAACCTCAAACATCATCGTTGATTATCTTACTTAGTGCTCATACAAGCCATGAGATGAAATATCATTGCATTCGGTCCATATTTATGTTGTCGCGACCGATACTAACCTCAGGAATGACATTCCTTTGCGATCTTCGCGATGTCGGAATTCATCGGCCACATGAACTTTCACTGCAATGAAACAAGATGAAGCTCCACGCACTTTTTATGGAGTGAGCATCAACAAAAAAAACCCTCTTGCTTGAATTGCAATGAGAGCTCAAATTTCGTGGTGATCAAACTAAATTGGCTGGAAAAAAGAGGCATTATAGTGAGAGGTATCATGTTAAAGGAAATGGGATTCCAATTTAAACCCCCCCAACTAGCCCAAACCCTAACTGGCTAGCGCAAGTTCAATAACAAAGTTACATCCATAAGTATCAGAAACCAGTATCGATGAAAAGCTTAATTATATCATCGAGTAGTTACTAGAGGTCGAAGTCTATCAATCGGAGCTTGATTAACAGTAATAATTGAGTCTTGATGAGTATTTCTGAAGACCATTAACTAATTATGCACTACTTGAAGGGAGGGCTGCTGCTGCTGTCGTTGTTGTACTCTCTGTTTGCATCTGGGACTGGATTCCATTCCCACAGTCTGTCAGAAAAGGGGGTCTGTAGCGGGCTCGGAAGCTTGTTCAGGGTAAGATTTTGAGACAATGACGATGAGGATGACGATTGTGGAAGCAGCAATCCTTGGAACTGTGAATAGTGTGGCGGGTAATACTGCTGTAACTGTGGGTGCTGTTGTTGCTGCTGGTTAATCGAAGCCGGCGTGCCTTGTTGGTAGTTAACTAGTCTATGGAGATCATCCACGGCAGACGTTGAAGATGAACTGGGGAACAAGTGGGGAAAAACCAAAGGGCAGCTGCTTGGAGTCGCGGCCTGCTTCAACGAGTGGTGGTGGTGGTGGAAATTAGCAATCCCGTCTTCTTCCATGAGCGCGAGCTGTGCTGTGGCCGAGATAGGAGGGATTGGGTAGTATGCATTACTGGCATTGTGTTTCGAGAGGCCGAGTGTGGTCGTGACATCAGAGCTACTGCTTCCGTCGGCTTGGTCATTATTTTGGTGTGAATGCAACGATAATTGTCCCCCTCCTCCTCCACCTCCCATGAATGCTTGGAATCTTTCGACCGCGTTTGCTTGCAAATGGAGGCTGTGGCCGCTAATGCTCATGTTCTGGTGATGCTTGTTCTGATCGGATGACGAGATAATTCCTGTCGATCTCGAAGAGGAAGAAGAAGATGCTCGCGTGGGAAGCGTACGAGGTAGCGATGGGTGGTCTTCAACTCCAGATCTCTTGTACACTCGACACAACGATATTTCCGCCTGCAAAGTATTGAAAAAAGAAAACAAACCAACATTAAAAAAGAACATGAGGGTTCACGGGTTAGAGATGAGAGAAGTTAATGTAGTAAGAGAGCACGAGAGAAGCCAATTTCAAAGGGAGATATGAAGGACTGCTGCGCAAATTTTTCTCCGACATTCACTGCGAAGATGGATATTGAATCTGCAAGAGGTCTTAATGAGTTGGTGAACTGATATAAAGGTGATGAATTTCCTTCTGGAAATTTGTGCATAAATTTTGAATACCCTATTTACACTATTGGAAAAAGTACATTGCATAATCATTAATTTGGAATCCTATGAATCTTGGAACTAGGGTTAGCTACAGATGTCCTGACTTCATTAAAAGATTGTTCAACTTTACATCCTTGGCTAAGTGAAGAAGGAATCACTTGGCTGAAAAATGAAAAGGAGGGCAAAGAAGAAGTGATTTGAATCTTTAGCTAGAGACTTTGCTTTCTTGCATGGTCAAAAGACATCTCTACTTTAAAGCTTCGAAATCATCTCTTTTGCGCTGTATGATTAATCTGCTTGTAAAGAACCTAAAGAGGATCAAGATGGTTGACACCTTTTGATAGCGTTCAGTCTCGTGCTGCGGCAAGCGGTACTCGTTCATAATCCAGCTGGTTCGGATCCCTTTGGGAGCCTTGCCGGAGTAGAAGACAAGGGTTTTCTTCAGCCCGATCGAACGGGAGTTCTCACCTCGAATCATCCGGTCAGCTCCCGTCGCCTTCCAATAGCCCGATGTGGTCACACGGTTCGGCCGATCGCCATTCCGGTACTTCCGGTCTCGAGGCACATAGAAAAACCACTCTTTCTCTCCAATTGCGGCTAAGGCTAGTTTGGAAAAACAAAACCCAGAAAAGGGTCAACGTGAGCCTTTGGACAAAACTGATAAGATTAAGCATCGGATCTTGATGCTTTTGTATGAATAGAGAAGAGCTGCTTGAATTAAAACCACCATATAAAGAAAGATATCAATCGATTGAGTAGCGTTTAAGTAAATACCGGGAAGCTCCCAAGGGTCGTAGCGATAAAGATCAAGGAAGGTAATGAGTTCCACGTTGAAGCGCTTGCCCTCGACCTTACGGCGAAGGTAGAACTCCACAAGCTCTTCCTCGGTGGGGTGGAAGCGGAACCCGGGCATCACCATGTCATGCTCATGGTCGTCTTTGGTGGTGGTGTTGTTGGTGTCGCTGGTGTCTTCATGGCTCATGGTTGCGGCAATTGCCATAAAAATTCACCACAAAGCTTTTCTATATAGCTAAAAGGAGCTAACTGAGTAGTCCATCCATCATCAGCATCTCTCTTGTTTGGTGAAGCTTCCACTCCAATTTATACCATGACCAAGTGTACGGTGTAGGCAAGATAAGAGAGTGGTTAAAATCTTAGTACAGATGAAAATGGTGATCTCTCTCTCTCTCTCTCTCTCTGTGGGGATCGTTTGACTCTCTCTAAGGAAGAAAAGAAGAAGAGAGAGAGAGAGAGAGAGAGAGAGAGAGAGAGAGAGAGAGAGAATGGAGTAAAAGAGAAAGATCTACATAGCTTTCAGGCCCTACGCGTTAATAAGAGCGTTTAAGATGAGAAAAGGACATCTCAAAAGAGAGGACAGCGTGACCTCAACTCCTTAGCGGTGGACTTGGACCTTTCTTCCTCCTTCCCCGCTACCACCATACCATCCCATCTAGCTATAATATTGCACTACTTATTTTTTAAGAATAGAAATTAAGCTAACAAAGTTAAGCTAGTGACATTTTATTATTCTTCCCCTTAATAAAATCACACATCAAGCTGTTAATCTACTCACAGTTTAATAAAATATGCTTGTCTGATAACTAAAAGTGAAGGAGACGAGAGGACAGAAATATAAGTGGCATTTTGGCATAAGTCCACTCGAGTGATATATAATGAGTTAAGCACTTACAAGTGGATGATTTAAGTTGATTGTAATTCTGGTTTATATTGATTACTAAGCTAACTTTTTTCAGAATTAGTGTGCATAGATCTATGCTATAGGTTAATGCCACAAAAAATCATAAACCGGTAAACATGTGACAAATTTACCCCAAACTAATTTTTTTTACCACCAAAAACCCTAAACTAGTATACAATGTGATAAATTTACCCCAAAATAATTTTTTTTTACCATCAACAACCCCTAATTAGTACACCCGTGACAAATTTACCCTTCATTAATTTATGTTAAATTGAGTTAATACAACAAAAAACTCCAAACTGATACACCTGTAACAAACGGAGGGTAAAAACCCCAAACTAGTATACCCGTCAACTGCCATGTGTCATTCAACTTAGCAATTTAACGGTAAAATTTAACGGAAAATCATCCACATTTTAGACAAAAATTGCCCAAATGGGCTACATCAAAAAATTGTCAAAAGATTCAAGATTGAATTGGTAAAATTGAAAAGTTTAGAACCGAATTGGCCGTCGTACAATAGGTTTAGAACTTGTGGGGCAATTATCTCTTCTAATGAAAGTTTTTTTTTTTGGTCGAAAACTTCTAATGAAAGTTTGTTTACACCAAAACCTAGCAAATCCTACCAAATTATCTAGAGGGATAGAGCACATACAAGCAAAGTTAATGAAATGACACGAAAAGATATTCTGCTCAAAATTCACTCCAAAACGGGAAAATTTTGAAACAATTAATCGAAAGGGCCTATTAGAAAAAAAAAAATTAATAACCTGGAGAATATGATTGCGAAGTCTACGAGCATCTAAAGCATTTTGCTTCATTAGATAAGAATCCAATCATATAAAACTCAAGGCCAGGTTTTCTCTGAAATGGAAGATAATCGAAATAATATCAACATTTGATATAAAATCTATGATCTGATAGGTTTAAAATTCTAGAATAATTCATTCTTTATATAACTGGGATAATTTAGGTTTTTTACATAGGCTAGAATATTTGAAATTTAAGGTTGCTGTTTTAATCTCTAATTTTTGTTCAGTTTATTTATACTAGTAAAAGACAAAATTCGAGCAGAAGGACTATATATATAAAGAATTGACCTATCATATAAAGATGAAGTAAAGGTTTTGTGAAATAAAGAAATATTTAATCTACCAATTATACGAAAGATTTAAATTAAATTTGGAAAGTGCTAGAAATCTAGATTGGAATTTCCTAATAGATTGGAAAGATAACAGAGGATCTAGAGTTATTTTCAAATTTGTTAGGGTTTGTTAGGTTTTTGAACTATATGCTTATGTGACTCCTCACCAACATGTATATTGAGAGTCTTTCTTTGCAGTTTAAGCGTGCATAACTTCACTTGTGTGAGCCTGGATAGGTTATTAGAGATTAACCATACATTGATTTATTAAGTGATATTGTCAGACGGTAAGTAACCCTTTAATCGAGTGGACCACTTTCAAAAGCAAATAATTTTGACACACTATTTAGTAAACTAATTTTGCAAACTAGTCTTAGTAAGTCTAGCATTATTTAAATAAAAACGTTCAATTTGTGTATTATTCAAAAATACGAAGAATGACATTTTTGAATTTTTCTAACGTGTAATTTCTTTCCATCATCAATTGCATAATATACTACACAAAAATCTTGCTGGCCTCTTTTTTTGTTTGGATAGACTTTTTGTTTCTAGCATTTCGCTTGAACTTTTGCTTTTAATGTGGATCCCGATGTTGCTTTTATCTATCTTTGAACATCTCAAACTTGTTAAATACATATAAAAAAAAATAGCCATTTAAACCCATTTGCAGTAGGTAGAATTTTTTTTTTTCCAATTTCCTAGAAATGTTAAACTTTTTTTATCGGGAGAGAAAGGTACAATGTACTCTTTGGCGCTTTTACGATTTAACCTTATTGGATCACTATCAACCTATATAAAATGAATTTGATGGATGGGTGATATAATGAAAGATAAGATGAGTCTACTTAGTTAAAAATAAAAAAAAATTTGGTCAGAATCTACTTAGTTAATTAACAACCTAATTTTTTGTCATTTAGGCAAGAGCACACGTGTGGTGCGGGCGCAATTAAGTCCATTACGCATGTTCTTCTGCCGAAAAAGTGAAATTTAGTTGTTCAAAAAGCAAAACGAGCATGCATGATGACAAATGCTATACCAATATAATAAGTTGCATGTGACCAATTGGCTCCCTCATTTTGTTATTAAAAAAGTTAAGGGATTCTGATTAGAAAAAGTACCTACTTCTCTAAAAATATATATATACTAATTCAATTGGAGTGGAGATCATATGGTTGGTATAGATAGATATAAGGTGGTGAATGATGTGATGTGTGGCTTCTGAGGAAGCCAAAACAAAGATAAAAATTACATAAAAATAAAATAAATTGGGTGGGGTTAGGGTTGGAGATGAATTGGACAAAAGGAGTAAAAATTGGTTTTGAGTGAAGCCAGAGAGAGAGAGAGAGAGTCAAATGAAACCCGTGAGCACTCTATCTTCATAAAAAAAGACAAAATGAAAAGAGGGCTCCTCTTCTTTTTGTGTCTTATTTCCAACCATATCTCTTTCAACTCTTGTTTTTCTCGAAAGGATATCTTTTTCTAAGAGGCTTTTTTCAATAATTTGACTCTTGAGCACCGCACAATCTCGGCTTAAAGGCAAACCGCTTCTTTTTGCATTTATGGGATTTATTATCTCTCTCACTTTGTATCATCGTCAAATCCTCTATCTCCCTAATTCCCCTATGAAAATGATCTCTCTCTCTCTCTCTCTCTCTCTCTCTCTCTCTCTCTCTCTCTCTCTCGTCCTCAAATCGCTATTTGTCCAACTGGGTTTTTGTCGTGTATAAGCTAGCGTTCTTAAAAAAAATCAAAGCTAGTGTTCTTGATTTGTTGTGCAAAAGCCAAACCGTGTCTCATTGTTTGGATAGACTTGGAAGCATCATCAACAAGTATGGGTCCTCACCAGGAATCCAAAGACAACCATGTAATTCTGTTTATAGTGGTGCTGGTGGATTATTAAGTTTTTAGTTCTATCTTTTGACTTTTGATGTTAGTAGAGTAACATTTGTGGAAACAAAGCGTGTTGGAGACATGACTTTGAACTACCTTGCTCACACAAGTTAACTTTTCTCTAAATTTTCATATAAATGTTGGAAAGAGAGGCAGGGCGACATTGTATATAAATTATATTTCGTTTTGTCTCTATAGAAAGAAAAGCCAGTGATTCTTATTTGCAAGATAACTAAGCCACTGGTGTTGGAATACACCCCATTAATCAAACCACCTTCTCGGGTTTTCTATATCTTCAACTATAATATCTTTTCATGGGTCTAGCAGTGATCAAGAAGGATCACTTAACCACCCTTTCCTGCGTGCATAAATGAGGGTATCCTCAATGAGAACGACATCTCTTCCACTTAGAAAAAAGGGGAAAGTTGTCGAAAAAGCCTTAAACATATTGTACGGTGGCCAATTCAATCATAAACCTTTCAATCGTGTCAATTTAGTGCTAAACTTTTTGATGATTTGCCAATTTAATCCTAAACCTTTCAATTATACCAATTTAATCCTAAACATTTTGATGATTCGCCAATTTGGTCCTAAACCTTTGTACAATTTGTTAAAATAGTCCTTTCGACCAATTATCCAAATAATAGGTTTATGACTAAAATGGCAAAACTTCAAATGATTTAGGATCAAATTGGCATAATTTCAAAAGGTTTGAGACTAAATTGACACAATTAAAAGGTTTATGACTAAATTGGCTGCCATAAAATAGATTTAAGAATTTTTGGACAATTATCCTGTTTAAAAAAGGGCACAAAAGAGAGAGTAAAGTTAAAAGGGCACGGTCGCTAATAAATTATATATATTGCTCAAGTCATATTATTCTTGATTAGGTGGGTATTCACAAGAAATGTGGTAGAAACCAAAGATAGAGACGACGTAGAGAAGATGATACGGGAGATCCCAAAGATGGCAAGTCAGCAAGAAGCAGAGTCTTTGATGTCATGCTCGGAGGGCCAAGTTGGGATGCTGTTGGTGATGAGATTTGGTCACCAATCCTGCTTTGATGATTGGCCATCTGAAGAAGCAAAAATTAGGTTGTGTGGCTTCTACAAGCTTAAAGAAGCAAGTTTCGGGCATTATCTCACCCACCCTCCCTTCAAGATTTATTATGTCATACGAGGCTAAGCACCATTGACTTTTCTTCGTACATGAAACCCTAGAATGATTCTGCCCAATAAATGGCGGTCCATTCGGTAGATGATGGGGGGACATCGTTGTCATTAGGGTCACAACACGAGTCACGACCGACCACTTGTAGGGACTGGTTCTAGTCGGATTCTGATCGATCTTGCCACATTCCGCCCATAGAAAGGTTGTCAATACTGGAACTTTGTAGCGACTCCCCACTCTAGAGAGAGAGAGAGAGAGAGTAGTACATGCTTGAATGTTCATCCACTCCAAGCGATGATCTTTGCATGATGGTAGCATTAAACCAGCATTACCACTAAAAGATCTCATTAGTCTGAAGGCTTAAACTGTTAAATGGAGGACAAGTTTTTTGTGCATGGTAAAGTATCATATCCAATAATTTAACTTATTAGATCGTTCAGAATGACCTAATCAGATTTTTTATATATTTAAGAAATTATACTGCTGGAAAGTACTGGATTTGTTGAATCTCCATTGTTTGACTTAAACGAAAAGTTTAAAATGTTAGATGGTTTTTGGTGTAATAGGAAAAGGTTATAATATGATAAACTCCGTACGCTAGAAGACAACGAGGTCGATCGCGTTTTCACTACGTTACGATCCGATCTCAAAGTTGAGTGCGACACAATCTACTTGTAAGTTTAATTTAATAGCTGAAGGCTTCTAGATTAATCCTTTTGCTAGCTCGATATTAGTCTACATCAAATAAATGAGATCGATTATTCTCTGACTTTTGATATTGATGATTTGTAAATTTCATAAACGCATTTAGGAGAACATCTAATTCCATGTTCCTTATTTATTAACCATGAAGAACCTAGATAAGGAATCGCATGATTCATTAACAAAAGGATTGTTAACGAGTGTCCGAGGACCCATTTTAATAATTAAATGGGTGTATTGTAATTACGACACGGGGGCATTTTTATCATAGCTACTACTTATGATCACAAAGCCAACTTTTCATTAGTGTTAAATGGAAGCATATACCAATGCAGGCCAATATGCACTTGCATTCAAAAAGGTGTCGATTAGGTTCTTGGAGGACTCAAGAACTTATTTTCCTCGTTCCAATTGTTATGGGGGGAAAATTCCTTCAAAGTTTTAAGCTATTAGAAGACGGACCAACGATGTATACGTAACGTATTACTTAACGATGAATCATGCCATAAAATGTCATGGGTTGTAAAAGTCCGAAGTCCATCATGACTAGAAAGGTCAGGCTTGGGGAAGGGCTTTGAATGTTCTAGGCTCCTACATAGTCATATTCCTTAGATTTGTTTGGTTCCCTTGTTCTGCTTTCAACTTTGCAATTTGTAGAGAATTTTCTTTAGAATGGACCCTAGTGACCCTTCGTTTTCCTCGTACCAAAACCGTCCCTCTTGCTACCACGAAAATTTCAAATTGACGAGTTCCTCTCCGCGTCCCATTCCATTATTGGACTATAGATGCAACGATCAACTTCATAACGTCGCCCAAAGTTAAGGGCTTAGGGTTTAAGGCTTAGGGGTTGTTTAGGGTTCTGGGTTGAGGGTTATTTCGGAGTTATTTAAGGTTTAGAGTTTACCCAATGATATTGTGGATTTTATCGAACATTGGGGGAAACCCGTTAACCTGTGCTTCGAACTCACCTTTTTAATCTAACTATGGAAAACATGTCGCATAATTCAGTAAATTAAAATTTTGTACACCGTTTCAGTATACTTACCATGGCTCAAAGCACAGCACAGTATATTAAAATAGTTTCTCTTAATCGCCTAATTTCAGGATGATGTCTTGCCTTTTAATTAGATTAGAGGGATGAATTTCAGCCCAATGCGTGAAAGTTAGGCTTAAGATAGCACCTATCCATAATCCCAACAAATGAAGAAAATCTCTTCGCTTATTGGGGCCGGACGACGATCGAAACTTATATCATGTAGGAGATACGAAGACATGATTTGATCGCCAATCAAACTTGAGATATATTACTTATTAGATTTCCTTATTCATAATTAGACGCCAAGATGCAGGTGTAAGAAATAGAAAAAGAAATAAAAAAGAACACCCGATACAATCTACTGAGATAGTTTTTTTTAGTTTAGAGTAAAAGCCACCAAAAATCACAAATTATGTCCATTTTGATACATTTATCCTTAAATTTTTTATCTAGTACTAAAAATCTTAAACATGTACTTGTATGACACATTTACCCTATGTCAAGATTTTGTCAATGAGCACCGTCACGAATCTGCTTATATGGATGCCAGAAAACAAACAATGTTGATATGGCAATCACATGGCTTAAGTAAACTAAGAACGATTTGTTTTGACTGGAAAATCATTTGACGAAACTTTGATGGATGGTAAATATGTCACATAGATACAAGTTTGAAGTTTTTTATATCACAAAAAAATTTATGGTAAATATATCACAGTTGACATAGTTTGGAATTTTTTGTGACTTTTCCCTATAGTTTATTTATAATATACATTACGTACAGATGGTCACTTACCTTAAGATGTGACTGAGATTATGTAAATGTGTCATGTTAACGGGGACTAAGCAGTGCATGAGATTCACTCGAGAGAGAGAGAGAGAGAGAGCAAAAGGCAAAAGCGCAACAGATAGAAACCTAGGAACCTGAGAACTCTTCAATGAATGTTCCCACACTAGTCCGTTAGATGCCGTGTGTTACACTGCAACGAAGCTCCATCACCTCCTCTTCCTGCCAAGAGCAAAAAATATCTTCCGGGAGGTGGAGGAGAGCTGCACAGCTGGGGCCACCTAGTGCAAGTACTCTAGATGGATGAAGAGGACGATGACGAAGAAGAAGAAGACGACGAAGACGAAGACGACAGTGGTCGAGAAGACGACGAAAGAAGCGCGTCCGCACCGTCGACATCTCCGTCTGATTGCGACGTATGGGGGAGAGAGAGGGTGGTTCTCTTGGGTGGACTGGACCATTTTGGCGGTCGTCGACCCCTCCCCTCTTGCATGTGTCCATACATCAATTTGGGTTCTGAATGTGGACGTGCATGTGACCGTGTAGCCGTATGCTGCATCACACCACACCACAAACCAGTCTAGCTCATCCCCATTTAATGCTCCTAGATCATTCAAATGCAATAATCCACACACACCCTTTGAGAGAGAGAGAGAGAGTGAGAGAGAGATCGAGATCAAGATCAAGTTGGGTTAGGATCGGATGAGGCAATCGCCGACCCTAATTGATGCGGACAGTGCTGCACACACACACACACACACAACTTGTGTTGGATCGAGCCGTCCAACCAATCTTCTTCATTCGGAGCACGCCACATCTTGTCCCTACTCTCTCCATAATCGTCGCCATCTCTCTCCAGCCAATTAGGGTTCTTGCACTTTTTGATGGAGCTCTCTGATTTTGCTCTCCTCATGTTGATCAATGGGGCTCGACAAGCAAAAAAAATCTCTTGATTTGTCCACTAATGCAAAAGGACGATGTTCAGCTTTATGCTTTTAATGCGCGACGTTTACGTCCTACCGAAAAGTGAGGATCAATCTAGAACACATAATTCCCATGGCAATTTGTGCCGACCAAAGTTGGAAAAAAGGGAAAGAAAAAAGAAAAGAAGAAGAAAAACAGAGAGAAAAGAATAAAGAATAAAAATCAGAAAAAAAGTTTTAAGAAATGCAAAAAATTGTCCACATCAGTGCCGGATATACCATGTAGAACAAATGACACCAACTAGACTACCACGTCAGCTTAATAAGGCCAAAATTGATCGGAATGACTAAATTGGCAAATCATCAAAAGATTTAGAACTAAATTGGCAACTCATCAAAAGGTTTAGGACAAAATTGACCATATTGAAAGGTTTAGACTGAATTGGCACATGTGCAATAGATTTTTGGATATTTTTTGGTAATTTTCCCGGATCCAAGCGTAGTGCACAGGTCTCATACTCCCCTTAATTAGAGAACCACTAACTTTGGCTATCCAACCTAATAAGAAACCCTAAACTTTTCATGAGCAAGAGGAGCATGATTCTATATGTTAGCCAAACTTAAGAATGATATACCCTCATACTACTTTTCACTGATTCAGTTATCGACTAATTTCAGATTATCAATTTTCATTTGAGTTAGTCACCAATATTCACTTACTTTTTAAATTTTATCAATTGTTCTAATGGGTAACTTAATCGGAAATAAAGTTGGTTGGTCACCACGTTAAAGGTTGGTACTTTTATATAATAATTAGTATATTCATAATATTGGTAGGAAAGTTAAATGGGAAAATTACCAAAAAAGTCTTTAATCTATTGCAATTATGCTAATTCAGTCATAAACCCTTTTTTTTGTCAATTGAATCCTAAACATTTTGCAATTATGACAATTCAGTTCATCCAGCCAATTTTGGATGGCCGGCCTAACGTGGGTGCCAGCTGACACTAACTTGTCAATTTTTAATAATATTTTATTTTTTTTCAGGTTTTTTATTGATTTTTTATTTCCTTTTTCCTTTCTCTCTCTCTCTCTCTCTCTCTCTTTTCCTTCTCTTCTTCTTCCTCTAGCCGGTCGCCTAAACTCTGCTACCGGCCAGAGGCGACAGCCGGCAAGGACAACCTCATCAATCTCAGGCGAAGCTCGCCCCCACTGACCACTGGCGAAGGGCCAAGCCCCACAAAGGGCGGGTGAAGCTCGTCCTCGCCAGTGGTCGGTTAGGGTGAGTTTCGCTGGAGGCCGGCAAGATCGACCTCGCTGGTAGTCGCTTCTGGCCAATCGCCAAGGTCCGACAATCGGCTGGGGAAGAAGAAGGGAAGGAAAAAAAAAGGAAAAAGAAAATTAAAAAATCAAAAATAAAATAAAATAAAATATTGTTAAAAATTGACACATCAGCATCAGCCGAGGCCTGCCGGCCAAAATTGGTTGAATTTGCACAATTACAAAAGATTTAGAACTCAATTGGCAAAAAATAATAATTATGACTGAATTAGCATAATTACAATAGGTTTATGACTTTTTTGGTAATTTTCCCAAAGTTAAATAATAATTGGTAAATAGCAAGTAAGATAACTTGGTAATATGAATAAAAAAAACAAATAAACATTGGTAACTAATTCAAATATGAGTTGGCAATTTCAACGTAAAAAAGGGTTGGTAAGTAAAGCAAATGAAAGAGGTAATTCAATGGAAAAATTAACATCGGTATGCAAGTTAAATAAAATTAAATAAACTAAAACTAGGTGGTAATTAATCAGAAAAAAATTGGTAAGTCGCTTAAATAAATGTTAACACATTGGTATATTAAGAGGTGGGTAAACAAGTTAAATAAAAAATTGGTAATAAGTATGATAAGTTTTTTTTTTTTTTAGAGATAAGAGGAGATGATGGTTAAAATAAATCGAATAGACATTAGTAATTATAATTCAAGTAATCGTTGGTAACGTAATCAGGAAAACATTGGTAATCACTTCAGTTGAGGTTGGTAATTTCTAGAAAGATGTAGTAAATTTAACAAGTCGATAAGTAAAGTAAGCGAAAGTTGGTAAGTCAATAGAAAAATTATTAAATTAAAAAAAGACAGAAAAACCCTAGTAAGCAACTCGAATATGTTGGTGCACGGTAAATCAAAACTGGTTGGTTATCTAAAGAGAGAAGTCACACAAATAAATGTTGGTAGATTCACATAAGAGTTGATAAAAATAAGGTGTAAGTAATAGAGATAAATAAAAATTGATAGACAATAACAAAACTTGATATATTAAAAATAAAGACATATAGACATTAGTAAATAACCCAAATGAGAATTGGTAACTAAAAACTAGTTAGTAATTTAATTTGGAAGTAAAAAAGTTAGTAAGTCACTCAAATTAAGATAAGTAAATTCTTATAAAAGTTTGTAAATTTAAGGTGTTGGCCGGAAAAACAAGCATATGTTAGTAAAAGGCGAGAAAATTTGATGATTTGCAAACTTTCAAAAGGGGTGTATACTAGGAACGGCCATAAAAATGTATGGTAAGTTACAAACACGTCGTTGCCAAATCAAGTGCCGATCATTTTTTTTATTTTTACGAACAATTTTTAACATATATCAACTTTTTAGAATTCCACCAACATGGAAAAAAAATATTTTTTTTTCTAAATGGAACAGTAAGATGGTCCTACCAGATGAGTTCTATGATGAGAATGGCCATATCTAGGTGATGAATTGTCTAGAACTCATGTGTGTTCAACCTAGCTGTCTAGGCCTTTGCTGAACCGATTGATGCCAACTTTAGAAACTCGGATAATGAACTGTGCATCACCATTTCCTTGTTTCCCTACACTTGGATTGCCAGTAAGAACTCACAGCAGAACATGTCTTCTTACAGTTGTTCTTCTGTCAAGTAAGAACACCAGTGTTTTCTGAGAGAAGTTACTGTTTATATGGACCAATATCATCTCAACCATGATCGATAGACCATACGATATTGTACTTTTTCGATTTCAGAGCACCCAAGGATGAGATTTGATCATGTTAGCTAGTAAAACTGCATTGTCGTCCAGTTTGACGCGCACACATGCACGTCGATCCATCCGTGAGGCCACGAGTACGGGGACGAAACCGCCCAAGCCCCACCTCCTGATCAAGAGCATCTTCTGAAATTTTCACGTCCTATTCATTAATGACCACCCAGAGACCCACCGAATGACTTGGGGCCAGTTATGGGATTCAGCAGAGGCTCTCCTTTTGTTCATGTCGCATGGAAGCTGCGCAGAGAGATAAGGCGTCCAAGATTTGTTTGGGAGTTAGTTGAAGTCAGTGGCTTATGATTGGTGCCGACTCTTCATTGCGAAATGCCAGACTTATGCATCTCTTTGCAAATGGCCCCATCGCATTGGCATTTTTCCAAGCACAAGCACAGATGAACATGTCCACATCCACCGCTGAGAGATTAAAACCATGCTCTGGAATGGTGGGGTCATGGTCAATCTCCATTCAAGACTGAGAGAGGACCATCTGACCAAGAGACTCTGACTGTCTCTTGACCGTCTGACTTCACCTATTAAATGAAACGGTGGTGTTGTGTGGATGTCTGGTTGGTCTTTGTGTGTCCCCCCACTTAATTAGGAGGGTAGGTATCTCGTGAACTCCCCTCGAAACACGGCCAGCGACTGCACTCAGTCAGAACAGTACTACAGCAGTAGCAGCAGCATGTTCCCATGCAATAGTTTTGTACGTTTTACATTTGTGATTTGGTCGGTGAAGCTGGTGTCTCTGTGGGTGCGCTTGTCTTGTCCAAACTATTATACCAAGCACACGTACATGACGGAAATAATTAATGGGGTCTTGAGCCAAAAAGAGAACATGGAAAATAATAGGGTGATCGTCTCATCTAATGCTCCTTGAAGAGAGTGAGATCAACATAGCTCTCAGCTCCCGTCAAGCCAATGAACGCATGGTCCAGACGCCGCTTTGACTTGATCCGATATTGCCGACACTCGCCCAACGAAGCCTCATTCCATTCAAAGATTGGACAGGGAAGGTGGTGGTTTGGCATGCAAGCTAAAAGAGGCCGACCTGTGAGCAAACCTATAGATACATTGGTGGCTCGAGGGTACTACTCTTGAAGATAAAGATAGCTTCTCATCATTGTCGATCGACTAACATTTGATATCATGAGGCATTTCAAGTACATATGCATTAGTATCGATTCTAGACCTCACAAGGTTTATCAAGAAAGAGCTTAGGGGAAACGAATTCTCAATCTCAATTCAATAATGCAACACAATTGAGTAGAAAAAGAAGTTTTAAAGTCGGTGCTTATCGCCTTAAGGGCAACTAAACCCATAATTGTATAGATAGCAGCTTCTCAAATAAACAAGAAATAAGAGATAAGTTTTCTAACATAATGGGAAATAAATAAATAAAACCCTAAATTAACTCTTATTAAAGAATAATGATCCATTCTCAATCTCCTTGACTCTCAAAGTAATACCCGATGCTATGTTCAGAAAAGTAGAGAAAGTGGGTGAAAAGTTCAGCAAATTTTTGAAAATTTGTGGGTGTAAAAGAGAGGGAACTTTAAGAATTGTCCCAACTTTCTGTCCCATTACTCTTTTCCCATCTTTTGAAACAAAGCATTAATGTAAATGATTTGTCTTTGACGAGGTGAGGACAACGCCTAATACTCACTAACACTCAATTAAAGTGAGGATCAAATCCCCAAGTTGTATAACTTGTATTCACAAAATAACACGAGCAAAAGTAATTTAAACGCGTCGTTTCGAGCCGAAGTCTCCGGCCACAAATTGCAAGTTCTTACATAGCTCAAAGACTGGAGGAGTTGAGGCACTTGTTTTGCAAGTCATGCAGAACTTGAATAGAGAAAAAAAAGGGACTTGAGAAAACCAAAAGGAGAAGGGAGAAAAGTACCAACTCAAGAGCATTATCACAAAGGAAAGAAATGGTCCCACGAAGACTGGCAAATGAATGGGGCCATGACTTCAAAAGTCTGACAAGTCAAACAAGGCTCACCACCCCCCACCCCTCCCAAATCATCTTTTACTCCATCAGCGGTGGCATTCAATTTTTGGGATCGGGAGGGACGACTTCTTGAATAACTCCAAGATACAGACGGGAGGAAACGAAACGAGCTCATCCCCCCGCGCCTACGTGAATGTACAGTAGAGATCTGTAATTGATATACACGACAAATAGAATGGGAGGACCCAACTCAGACCCCTTAAGCTGTATTCTTGAGTTTCTCAAAATTAGGAGTGAACATGATTTCAGGGTGAAAACTAAAACCTGAAAACTATACTGGTGGAAACCTATCCGGTTCTAGGTTTCAGGGTATGCAAGATAAGTTCTAGGTTCCAAAACATGAGTTTCTTGTTTCGACGGGTAAATTTCAAGTAGAATCTATACGGAATCTAGAACCATTCATTCACCCTTACTTAAAATCATGACTCTATATGTCAAGGATGATTCAACAGCTGAACTCAATCTTGATAGCTTTACAATCGGACCAGGTCCATGGACATCATGGCCCAATGGTCTCTTACCTCTCTCTTTTCGGAGCTTCAAATGAGCACCAACCTTGACCGCCACAATGCGCATTCGGGAGCTCTTGCTATATTTCATCATGTGCTCCTATTGTCCCTCAACTGACGCAAGAGCTTAGTAACTTAATACTCACGGTTCACCAAGAGATGATAACTTTCTATATACAAAATGACAGTGAAGCTAGAACAAAACAAGGGCTTACGCAGTCGGACAAAGAACCATTCGTGTACAAACTATTTAGTCGTTGGCGCGTGTCTCGCCTCAAGTATGAACGATTTGAGAATAATTGTGAAAATCAAAAGCCAGTCTGCAATTATTTGTCTAGCTTTGATCCATTATGACTGAATGACTTCAGTTGTAACGCTTAATACCGTATTTGCAGGCGGCATATTAACAACGAGATTTGCTTGACAGAAATCGAAACAAATGCCGATGGTGCCTTGAAATTTATAGCTCCATAGGGATTCCAAGAGCTACAAAGAACTGGTCGTAGTTAAGTTTCATAAATCGGCACGATATCTACACAACAGATTCGCCTCTGCAAGTAAGAAAATCGTTCATGTTAGCATCACTCAGCCCCATCTTTTCAATCTCTCAACCTAGTTCTTTTTCCTCACTCAAGTACTGCAGAGCCTTCTCCCTTTTCTCTTTGGTAAAAGATGGTATAGATTCAGCATTCTAGTGAGGACCCAAGCTTTTTGTACAACCCACTTGCTGATCCTGAAATTTTGCCAATAGCCCAGGCCCATCACAATTTGCAAGCAAATTCCCAATTGCAACACTTTCTCCCCATCGTATCAGGCTATCAGCCATAGAAATCCTCGTACTAACTCCTCTTCAGGCGAGCAAAAAACGGTTAATGAGCCAGAGGCTGAAGGACCAAATATTGGATCTTGCTCCTCGACTGAACCTAAAAATGAACAATCGCTTCTTGATCAAATGCATCCATACAAGAAAACCCTATGCAGACGATGAGATACAAATATAAGGATTTGAAAAATCGGACCTGCTCAGCTATTCCTGAATTCATTTTCAGAAAGCTGTTTCCTCAGATCCTTGAGTGCATCTATGACTTCCGAATCAAGATTGTGCTTCAACAGTTTTCCTTGAAAAGAACTAGTCCTAACGAAGTGAAAGATAATAGGCTTGGAGTCAAGGGAAAATTTCTTCTTTAATTCGTAAATAGAGTAATCTAAGCGATATCTATGCCACCTAGGACAGATCATATCGCACGTAAAATGTGCATCAGAAACGAATCTTCAATGTGAATGACTTTTGGATATTGCTGAAGGTCAGTCTCTAAGGCTAATGCCAAAAGACTGTTGGATATTGCTGGGCAGGAGAAATCTATAATTAGAGCTAACACTGTATCTGTATAACATAAGAAGCCATGAGTTGCCATCACTACAGTTCAACTTCAGCATCTGGGATTATGCAGGCAACAAAAAAAGTTCATATGAAGTTTCTGTTCATTGCATATACCTTTGCTCCTGAAGCATCCTCTCCACTTCCTTCTGAGATGTTTTAATCTGCAATTAGAACATATGATTGAGAAATGGTTTTATGGTGAAATTCTACAAATTAGTATTGCAGAACAAAGTCTTTCTACATTAATCGAAGAATAATTGAGTAGATACACCATGAAAAAGCACAAACTGTGAATAAATGCATAGCCGATGCATCAAATTTTCAACAAAACATCAAGTCCAATATGCAAGATGTTTCCTTAAGATTGAGATTTTCATCTTATTTGCTTGGCTGACAAAGTCTATTCTGCCACTTTTCTAATGAATAGCAAGCTCAAATGACAAGCAACTCCATGGAAAATCTTTTCAGAGACACGTGATAGGTAAAGCTAGTAATGAAAAGGCATTGCACTGTGTACAGTGATCCCACTTTGTAAAATTGTTCCACGCAACCAATTCCAAGCCAGGATAAAGGAGTGAGAAGGTGCATCGATTAATTGATAGCCAGCTCTTCCATTTTAGTGAAACCCCTATCCTCTACTAGATTGCGCAGCTCGAAAATCCTTCAAAAGCCATGCACCATGTGGCCTACTGGAGTGAGATGCCCTAGGCCGCTACATACATGCCCAAGTGTAACGTCCAAGAAGCAAGCATTCCATTCATTGATGGATGGGTGAGGTTAGTCCATCATACCAGGACAAGTTTGACCACACGGTTTAAGCAATTAGCAGCATATCTAATGATCAAATTAAGAGATAAAAGGTCATCCTTTAAGTCATTTGACAATGAAAAAGTCCAAGCCCACTTTAGCCTTTTCTTGACAAGAAATACACTTCATATACATCGTAGGTTGGACATTCCAGTAGAGAGAGACTGAGTTTCGACATTCCATTTTACACCCTCCACCTATAAGCTTAAAATTTTAGGTTGGACATTCCAGTAGAGAGAGACAATAACAACTTGAAGGACACCTGAGCAGCAAAATAAAATGAGAATAGTTACCAAGTCCAGGGAAAAAAAGCGACAATGAAAAACTCTGGTTGACAATGCACTAGACTAGGTGGAACAATTTACACCGAGTAAGTAGGCAATTTTATTATCTCACCTCAGAAACTAATGCTTTGCAACTCCATACAAAGGCTCCCTAAAAATATCACAGTAAACTATCAGAGAATTCATAGAATAGGAAATGCTAAACTATGCCTGCAGTACTGTAACAATAAACATCTGATATGACAGAGAGGCCCATATTCTATGAAAGAACAAGCTGCTTGTCTTAACTACAAGCTCATGAACCACAGGCTGAGAGTTCTCTTCATAGATTAAACCATCAGCCACTATCAAATATTCATGCTCTCAAAAAAACTAAGGCCATCAAACAAGACTAAGTTTTGAAATACATTAGCACAGGAAATTAATATGGACCGTTTAAAATATGATATTTGATATATACAGCATCTTCAAACAACAAACACAAAAAGTTAAGCCTGAGGTTTAAATGAAGAAGAAATTGTATAATGTCAGATAGCGTTGAGCACTTCATATTCGTGGTAACTAAAGGCCTCAGAGTTGCTAGGGAATGTGAATAACGACACCTACAATGGAACTCACAGGATACATGATGTGTTGGCAAGAAAATCACAGGCTAACCTCTGGTCTGGAATTGGATAATGCTCACGAGTCCATGCATTGTTATTCAATTGACGTTTGATTCAGCCCATACTACTACTTTCCCAACTTCTGGTGATTTTAGTTCAATAATGTCATCGACATGATTTACAACTTCTACAAAATCTAGACATATAGTTCAGCAAAAGCCAAAAGTACAGTTGAATTGATTTGGCTATTTTGCTATTGAGACATGTCCATTTATAGAGGACATAATTAGAGTAAAATCACAAGTACAAGGCTGATTTGGCAAAACAGAGTTCAAAAGCTGAACTGAATAGTTAATAATAGTCAAAGGGCTCAACTGATTGTTGCTCCTCTTTGGTTCCATGATTTTCGTAACAAGATGTCTATTACTTAATTAGAGTTGAGGCAATTATTAGACTACTGGAAAGTGAATAAAAGACAAATTACAGAGAAAAGCAGCTTCCAGCATTTACAGTTATCTAAAGGAACCTCAAGTATCATGCAATCAATAGATTTGTGGTAGCTTTGACTGAAGATAATATGATCTGAACGGTGTGAGATGATGCGTGGCAGGTCTGTTTAGGAAATTGTGTGTGCTCCTTGAAACATCTTTTAATAATCTAACTCAACAATAACACATACTGCTCCATGCGCTGCTTGCTGCTGACAGCGATCCGAAGTCACAACCCAAACCCTGGGGCACCCATCTTCCTTCAAGGCAACAACCTGTCACAAAAAAACAACACTATGCTTTAAACCTCTTATCAGAAAGAGCAAGGACAGATAGCTTAGCCTTCAGAACCATCATCTGATAGATCTAATGAATCAACGCTAAAAATGAGAATAAGAATAAAAAAGTTGAAAAGCAGAATACTAGATGATAATCTTACTGATGCTGCATGGTGGCAAACTTTTTGTCTTAATACCGATCAACAAATAAAAGCTCATCACCAGTACATTAAAGAATAAGATGATAACTCCAAAACCTCTGTAACTTTTAAACATTTCAACATTGGCTTCGTCGAAGGCCAAAGTTAAAAAGCATGCTATGTGAGTAACCTTGAAATCAAACGCATTTTTTATTAAAGCCTGACATCATTCTCACCTCTTTCTCTATCCATGCATCTGCACAAGATTCACCTGAGTAAATTATATCCACACTGCAAAATCATGAACTTCAAGCATTAGAGAGCATAGTTGAGTACCCTCAACTTACATCATGAAATGTAAAAGTATCCTATGGAGGACATAAAAAATGTAGCAACACGAAAATAATCATCTATTCCTCAGCAACCAAATGAATTATCATTTGGACAGTCAAAATAAGTTCTCTCACATTTAGTTTGTTTGCCATAGAAATATCACCATGATACATACTTTTCAATAAGCTAAGGGTTTTGTTTTCTTGCTCTCATCTCCTATTTTTGGTTGGTGGAATGGGAAGGTCATGCGCTGTTGAAAGCAATGAAGAAATAATACAGTTTCCCAGAGTAAATACCACTGAAGGAGCAAATCACAGGAAAAGTAGAGTTTCATGTCTGCTCCAGTCAAAATTGAGGATTTGAGATGCTCTTCACTCCATTAAGTTCATAAAACATAAGCTGCTAAAGGCTACATTTTCCTCCACATCATCACATACTAGAGATCAGGTCCGAAAAATTTGATATGCACAAAACGACTAACAGGGAATCTTTGAAAATAAAAACAAGGGAAGATCATGTCGGCACTAAAAATGGTGTGTGGAGGTATACCATACCCAGCAAAACTTTCCTTGTGCGTTGGAAGTCCTGACATCATGGCATCAAACACAACCACCACCTTTACCTCTGTAATGGAAATGCATAGTAAGTACCAACTGAAGAACTTTCACACACGCGCTTCTGCACATGCACAGACACGTAAATACGCGGCTGGGCACATAAGAATAAAATGCATACAGCCAGGGCTAAAAAGTAAAAAAATTGGATGGAGATCTATTCTAATCGTCAAGGCTCCTCATGCATATATCTGTTACGTCAATATGTGTCCCTTTTGTTCTTCAGATTAAATTGCAACGTAGTCATGGTATTTGCAGTTACTATGGCACGTCTAGAACTTAGTACCTATGCAAAAATCCCAATCATTAAAGAAGCGCCTTATGAAACTATCTCTAGCGAGTAGCAAGTCTAGAAAATGAGAGAAGATATTTAAAATCTCTAAGTAATATGTCAAATGCCAAAATTAATGGCCATGCGAGGATCCCTTGAGGACTGGGATAACTGAAACGAGGGGAAAAAGAAGGAACTAAGTCCCACTGCTCAACAGAGCTATACTGGTGGCAATCTCCACTAGGTCCATAGAAACCTGCTGAGTAAGAGTACTACTCTGCAGGTTTTGTCAAAGCAAAGTGGAAGATGTTGCACTTGAGAAAACCTAAAAGTTACCATCTACAACATATAATCTTTAAGACCCTGCTTCAAACACAATAAACCGAGAGTTGATCATGGCCTTTCAAGAGATGCAATGATATCATCATCGATGTCCTCAAACTTCTTTCAGTGAAGGCCATCATAGCCTGGTCAACTTAGACTATTTCAAATTTCAAAAAATGGCATAATTAATCTGCTTTATTAGCCTTGTCATACTGAACACATAAAGAGCAGCAAAGTACAAACCTCGGAGCATGCTAAATGAAACTAGTTCATCAATCAACTTCTGCCGAGCAATATCTAGGCTGCCACTTATAAAATGTTTCTTCAGCTTTGCCCAATAGCCACACACATTATAACCATCCACGAGCAAGACAGGTACTGCATTTTCTATGCCCTGATTCGTACTATAATACAGTTCAGCAAGGGAACAGAAGAGCCATTTCCAAAAGGCTGAAAGTTCTACAGAGCAGGCTAAATTTAAAAAAGAAACCTGGAAGGAGTATTACTGGTAGAGGGCAAGGGTAGGATCCCCGTAGAGCTCCATGTCATCATCCAGAAGGTCTTCCTTTGGCGACTTCTTCCTGCGGTAGCTGGTAGCAGGCTTAGGGATGCTAGAGTTTCTCTTTTGGAACTCCTGCGCGATTCTTACCGTATGAGGCAAGACAAGAGGACCGAGACACAGCCAGACGTTTCAACCTCCAACATCTTAAACAAGATGCATACCTTCCACAGCCTCAGAAACTGCAAATTCTGCTTGACATTTGTTGTGATTCTCGGAGGTGTCGGTTCAGAACCCTATCAAGACAAATGTCATGAGGGGAGATGCTCTGGATGGGAACTATAGCAGGTTGTATTAAATTCTCTCTTCGAATCAGAATTGCACTGTCTCGCCAAGAATCCTCGAATAACATGTATCCGTTACTATGCCAGACAATGGGTACCGCTTCAAAGCATTGAAATGCAACTAAAAGATCTCACTCGAGCAATAGCCACCTCTCGGAAAAATATTGAAAGAAGCCGCAGTGGCACACCCAATCGGCCTAATTGCGAGAGGGAATGGCGAGGAACCGAACCTGGGGAGAAGAGGAGGAGGAGGAGGAGGAGGAGGGCTTCTTCTTCTTCGCCATAACCACGACGAACTTGATGCGGTTCTCGTCCCCGTTGAGTCTCCTCCGGTCGAAGCATGCAGACATGGCATGACCGCCACTCCAGCTGGAGTACGAGCACGACGAATGAAGAAACGCCGCAAAATGGGATGACGATGAAGGCGGCGGCGGAGAAGAAGATGACGAAATCGCTTTCATGGACAGAACCCACCAATCTTCACGACGAGTCGCGCATTTGGGTTCTTCGGATGAGGATGATTCAGTTACAATGGAGGGGTCGTTCTCCTTCTCCTTCTCCTCCTTCTCCTCCTTCTTCTCTCAGTCCATAACTGCACTGCCAGAGCCACAAGGGCGACCAAGGTTGAACTGGTGCAGCCGCTGACATCTCTCCGCCATGTACAGCGGCGGACCCACTTCTTCCTCGGTATCGGAGTGGGAAGGAAAATGAGTGGTCGTCGTTATTTTCTCTTTTTTCACGCCAGAAAGAGGACGCGCCAAAGAAACAGAAAACACATTGTAAAACTCGGAATGCGACTCGAATTATTTCAATATTAGTGTGAGCTAATTGTTTCACTTTTTCTTTTTCTTTTTTATAGGAAGGGAAATTTTCGTTTCAGATGAAAGAGTGGTACGTAACTTCAAAATAAATGTGCAAATTTCACAAATTAAGTAAATCTAAAAAATAAATCAACTGACGTCATAACATCAAAACACGACCGATGGCCAATTACCAAACCTCACATCTTCATCAGTGATAAGCACATGTCGAGTTTTTTCTTTTTAGAAGTTACAACTTTGCGCACCTAAATTTGGCATTCCCAGCACTATCACCATATAGGGATAATAACAACATCAATAGATTAAAATAACACAAAAAACACCTTGTAAATCTCAAATCTATAATTAGATTAGAATAGAAGAGCACCCAATTCTAGATCAAACTTTAAATCAAAATAAAAGACCTGCAAAAGAGATACCGATTGATCATAAAATCACTTTTAGACAAGTCGATTGTTTAAGGTAATGACAGAAGAGCTTCGAAGGTTTGTGGAGCGTGTCTTCCAAAAAACAACGAAGAAAGTTTTGAAAAGAGGAGATAGAAAGAGAGGTAGGAAGATGAAGAGGGCGAGGGCGAGAGAGAGAGAGAGGAAGTCTTATTATGGTGTGATGGATTTAAATGAAATGGAAGGATGATTCCAATACTTTGGTTCGATAAATCGTAAGAATGAAATGGGATTGTGTCTAATTTTTCAGAAAATATGTTGTGGCCAATGAAATTGAATGAAAATTAATATAAAGCTCCCACAAGATTGAGCCACGTGGCACGCTCACGTGCGAGCTTTACCTATTTCTAGCCTATCTTTTTTTTTTTTTTTAGGACCCATTCTAGCCCATTGCAAGGCCATTCTAGTGGGTTGGATACACTACTATTAGTTGTTTTTCGCATTCAAATATAGTTCTTACACACATACACGAGGTGTGTTTGCCATCGTATGGCATTGGATTCATGCGTACCAGAGTTTGTTGCTTGTCATGGATTGGATACATTCATTTGTTTAAGGGAAAATTTCGATTAAGGGTCCAAAGTACCTTCGTTTTTTTTCAAATAATGGCCTAAAGTGGATCATGTTTCAATTAAAGGCATGAAGTGGCTAAAAAGTTTCAAATAATGGTTCGAAATGGACCATGTTTCAATTAAGGGCCTGAAGTAGCCAAAAAGTTTCAAATAAAAACTTGAATATACGAGCATTTTTTGTTTTTCACTTTATTGATTAAATAAAAAAATATTAAAAAATGAAAAAAAAATTGAGGAAGAAGGCAAGGAGCTGCTGCCGCCCTATTGTCGGCTCAGCTAGGGCCGGCAGGGGCTCGACCAGGGCTGGCTGAAAGATGAAAATGCCTATATATTCAAGTCTTTATTTAAAATTTTTTTGCCATTTCAGGTTCTTAATTGAAACAGGGTCCATTTCGAGTCCTTAATCGGAATTTTTCCTTTGTTTAATTTGCTTTGAACACATTACATAAATTTCAAAGAAAAAAAAAAGAATGCTAATCACACAAGATATGATAAAGTCAAGTTAGTGGTCTATATGCACATTAAAATTAGGAAATCTCATGATATTATCCGATAGAATTTAACTAACGAATGTGGTACCGAAGGGACGGATGTAGGGATTCTAGCTCTTCATACTTAATCGAATCCTCCGATCCAACTATTTAGTATTCATAGGCCAGTTGACCTCTAAGTGATTAGTTGACTTTGTCATCACATTTTACGATCTTTTAGTATTTTAAAGAGTTCATTCGAATCACGCAAGGGATATTTAACATTCCACAACAAACCGAATGGTGAAATTCCAAATCAAAACAATCAACAATTGAAAAAAAAAAAACTCTATCAACAAGAAAATAAATCAACCTAATCTAATAAACTCCAACCAACTCCTCACTCTCTCATCACTCCAAGTGCGATCCCGTCCCCTTCCCGATCGCACGCGCCCATCGTCGCCATAAAGCAGCCAATAAAACGGTAGAGCCAGCAGAGGAGATGGAGGCGGAGCCGACCAAATCGGGAGCCGTGTTCGTCAGCGGAGCCAACGGCTTCATCGGCTCCTGGGTGGTCCGCACCCTCTTGGACTCCGGCTACACCGCCATCCGCGCCTCCGTATACCCTGGCTCCGACGCTTCCCACCTCTTCTCCCTCCCGGGGGCCTCCCCTTCTCGCCTCCTCCTCTTCGAAGCCGACGTCCTCGACCCCGCCGCCGTCGGCCGAGCCGTGGACGGCTGCGAGGGCGTCTTCCACGTGGCTTCCCCCTGCACCCTCGAGGACCCCAAGGACCCCGAGCGCGAGCTCCTCGTCCCCGCCGTCCAGGGTACCCTGAACGTGCTCGAGGCCGCGAAGCGCTCCGGCGTGAGGCGCGTGGTCCTCACGTCCTCCATCTCCGCCTTGGTCCCCAACCCCGGTTGGCCTCCTCACAAGCCCTTCGACGAGTCTTCCTGGACCGACCTTGACTACTGCAAGTCTCGCCAGGTCAAAAAAGTTAATCTTTTATTGCAGTGTGAATGTTCTCCATCCTTAAAAATGTCTACTTTTTTTTTCTTTTGGTTTTGTTTTGGCGTGCAAAAATGCGTGAATGAAACCACTGTGGAGCATTTCATGGTCATAGTCTGAATGAATTCGGTCGTTGTAGCTGTTGCATCCAGAACATTGCATAGAATTTGTTAGAGCTCCAGGTTCGGTGTCATGAGCTTCCAGTGGAAGAATTATCTGTCCACCTCTTTACATAGTTTAATGCATTCGTTGCCGTGACGTGACGCCCATTAAATTGGGTTTCCTTACTTCATCATGCAGAAGTGGTATCCGGTGTCGAAAACTCTGGCGGAGAAGGCGGCATGGGAATTTGCGGAGAAGCACGGGCTAGATGTGGTTGCGATACATCCAGCCACATGCCTCGGCCCTCTACTGCAACCGGGACTCAACGCGAGCAGTGCTGTGTTGCTGCAGCTGCTTCAGGGATCGACAGATACTCAGGAATATCACTGGCTCGGGGCTGTCCATGTTAGAGATGTGGCCAAGGCACAAGTCTTGTTGTATGAGACATCGGCTGCGTCCGGTAGATATCTCTGCACAAATGTTATCTATCAGTTCGGTGAATTTGCTCAAAGGGTCGCGAAGCTCTTCCCTGAGTTTCCTATCCACAGGTTTGCTTCTTCAAAGCTTGTAATGTAACTCGATTGATCTTTGAAGAACTCTTCTTATAGCTCTTTGCCTATGCTTCTAGTGAACAACCAACACAAATGATTAGTGATGTTTGAATCTATTAGGAAACATATTATTCTATTGTAGTGGAGTACCACATCTAGTATCCTGCATACAGAAAGTCCATTTGTTCCCCCTAAGATTTTTCGTTAGTAATTCTTTGCTTTCAAAACAATTTATACAGAATAATGCACCTCACTTTAGTTGCTCAGAATGGTGATGAGTTTTGTAGAAATAGCCTGGTGAAGGAAGATGATGGAACTTCTGATGGTTTGCTTTTCGATGTATGTTGGAAACCTATATCTATTATCCAGCTCCAGTGTCTTCGTGGTTGGAATCATCTGGAATTACAATCATTCCTGCCAATTGAATATCTTGCATATTGGCAGGCTGTGGAAGCAATGATGGATTGGGATTTAGTGACAAATATGTATCCTGGTGTCTGATTTTTGCAAGTAACTGAGCATGGGACATGTGTACTCTGTATTAAATAATCCAATTTTTGGATCTTAGCACATTTTATATGAAAAAATTATATATAAGGGCTCGTCTGGATTGACTTTTACTTTTTACTTTTCCTTAATCAAAATATTGCAGCTCACGCCCTTTCAATTTTTTGTTTTTAAATCTGACACACTTGAGACTTTCACAAGTACAAATGTTGACACGTAAAGTCACATATTTTTTGAAATTTCAATAATATTTTTGATCTTGGCGAGTAGTTTTTACTTTTAGTTAAGCTGAACCAAACATGCCCTGACATGATTGAGAAGTCCAATGCTCAGGAGTTAAAGTATGCTAAAGTCTACAGCTTTCTAGGACAGTTTTGTCTTCAATCAAAAGTTGTGGTGCACCGTCTTTGAACTTCTTGCACGGTGGTTTCATGTAGTAATCGCCCTATATCAGAATATCAAAAAATATGGCATGCTTGATGGTGAAGTGTCTTTTAACACATGACCATGTCTGTGTTCATGTCATATCTCCTATGATACGTTGGCCTCAACTACCATTATTCGATGTTTCCTTTAGTAGTCTTTTGTTATTTTCTGAAGGATCTAGATCCTGGAAGATAGTCTTTGTGCTCACTATCTGCTCCTTTCTTCTAATTAGGTCCTTACTACTTTGCTATATGATGGTTTTATTGGCGGGAGTCTAAGGTGGACATTGTCTATCACATGCTTGCTCACTTTTTCTGTAGATTCTCTCCTTTGGCATCACCACTGTACAGTTCATACTCTTGACTAAATTCTTGTTTAGCTTCTTATACATACTTCAGACTTCTTGAAGTGCTCATTGCCCCTGATTGGGTTTGAGAAAGTATTATTCATCTTTCAGAGCATGTGCTATAGCAGATAGAGCTATTTACTTAAATGCAGTCATTAGTTTTAACTAAAACAGGTTAGCGGGTAACATAATTTCCATCTATCTGCACGATTGCAGAATCTACAGCTAGCAGATGGTTATGTAATTTGCCAAAGTCCTGTACATTTGGCATATCACAAAGCTGATCCTTCTTTTTGAGTTTTTGTACCAGATGGAAGAAAATAGAATATATGTATTCAGCATAATTGATGCAATAAGGAACGAAATGGGACGTAATGATGCCTCTGCTGTTCAAATGGCAACATAAATGAAATCTTACTCCTTTTGGTTTCTTCAGAGCGCAACTAATGCCTTTGTTACTTTACCAAAAAAAAAAAACTAATGCCTTTGTTATGTCATTGGATAATGTCTATTTACTTTTTTATTGAATCCTTTTTTCCCTCAATCAAGTCATCTAGATGTAGCTTTCTCTTCTTGTATGTAAGGCAGCATTCCGATCACATCTCTTGTTGCACAGGTTTACCGGAGAAACCCAACCGGGTATGGCAGTATGCGAAGATGCAGCGAAGAGATTGATCGATCTGGGGTTGTCCTTCACACCTCTTGAAGATGCCATCAGAGAGGCGGTCGAGAGCCTCAAAGCAAGAGGCTACTTGCAAGGATAATCACATTGTTAGGGGTTTTTCTTCTTTTTTATTATGCTGAACTAAACTAATCGCAGTGTTTCAGTTTTGCTGTTTGTTTTAATCCCTTGGTCCGCTGCGCAAACGAGTCAAGGTGCTTCGGTAATCATAAGTTTAAACTTCTTTGCAAAGTGCATTTATTCTTTGAAATCATCCCCTCTCCTTTGGCTGCACATGCAAGTGCAACTTGTATTGTACCCTTAAAGAATGGAAGTTGTACAGATAAAAGATTATTATTCAATAGCAACTTGACAGGGTCTCTGCTCATAACATGTGCCTCCGAAGAACGTAAAGAAATATAATCGTCATTTTAGTGTATGTCTGACGGGCAACCGAAAATGATGTTGTACAACTGTCTAGCAACATTGTGCTGAGATGGTATGTTTCTGTCGCAGCCATGTTTGTGAATCTCTCAGAATTATTTGAAAAGATTATCATTTTTCTACAAGTACAGCAAGACCTACGAAATCATTCACAATGTACGAAATGTTAGGAGTATATTTCATTGTTAGGTGCGCAAGTTATTATAGACTATATAGCTTTCAATGCTGCCATTTGCTTGCTCCATGCGAATTGAGCGAGGGAGATGCGAATGACAGCGGCCAAAGCACATGTTGGAGGGGCCAAAGCAACTTAAATGTGGCTCTGTATTTTGGGGTCTTTTTATCTCCCAGCCAATCCTCTGGCTGTTTTGCCCAAAGAAAGCAGCACACCATGTGCACCATCTTCCCCGACATTAGCCTTTTTGCAACAAAGGAATCTGTCTTTTATCCATTCCTGTCATCTGCGAGAGTGGGTGTGGGCGATGCGCGCGCAAGAGAGAGAGAGAGAGAGAGAGAGAGAGAGAGAGATAATAAGGAATATTAAGATATTTCAATTTTCTGTTTGTTTCTTTGGGAAGTAAGCACATAGCATGTAGAGAATATCTAAGATGGTTTCCAAAGGAGGGAGGATGACCAGTGTGTGAGAATAACAATGGGTAATGTGAAAGGGATCAGCATCTGAGCTGAGGTGATTGCTGCACATGACAGCCAGATCCCCCC
>BCNH02000006.1:4560024-4575025 GCA_001662345.2 Metrosideros polymorpha var. glaberrima
TTCTCACGTTCCATACGACCGTCACAATCTCTCTCTCTCTCTCTCTCAAAAGGCTATTAGTCTAGTACTCCTGAGGAGTAGGTATAGTTTGAGCTATCAAAGATCTTCAGAAGAAGAAGAAGAAGAAGAAAGGAGTTGGTTTGGGAGGTAGGAATTGATCGATGCCACCAGAAATGAGCGGCCCTTCTCCTTGTATCAGATCCTGGTAAAGCACAAAAAGAAAACCACTCTTTTATTTTCACTGTTTCATTCCATTCAAGAGTGTCTATCATCATGTCTCTTTCTCTCTGAATAAGCTTCTCTTCTCTTTTCTGAATTGTTGCTGCCTTTTCCTCTGTACTTGAAAACTTAAAAAAGGTCCATAAGTGAGGAGTCGTTGAGAAGGTACGTCCACTTTGCGAGTGACAGCTGCATCCAGGAGTTGCTCTCAGCTTCAGTTGGGAATGACGGGTGGAAGGTTGTTACGGTGAACGGTGATGGAGTGGAGGTATCGAAATGCAGGAGCGGTCCTCTTCACACCTTCCGCAGCCGCTGGCTCCTCAAGTCCCTCTCGCCCCACCAATTCATCACCGTCGCCACCGCAATTGATGCTGCCAAGGTAACATGATCTCCATCACTTTAAACTAATAGAGAGCTAAATGGATCCTGGGTATACAAGTCCTCAACCAGAACTTGGACATTGAAAAGTTCAGTTCTGTCTATGGACTCAAAAGGCTAGGATGCTCTTTCTCATAGCCATTGAGGATTTAAAAAGAACCATTGCTCCATCTATCAACTACTTAATTTGCTATTCTTTACCGTCTCATCATTTTCTCGTGACATTTACAATTGGCTGGAATTTCTATGTTGATTTTGATTGAACCAGCAATGGGACCCTGATTTGGTGGAAGCCCAGTACATAAAAGATGTTGAAGATAACCTTAGCATTATCCGTCTCAGGTTCGGAGATAATTCTAAGCCTCTCTTCAGAAACCGTGAGTTCATTGTCTATGAGCGCCGCGAGACCATGGAGGACGGTACTCTAGTAAGAAAATTTCCTCTGCCCTAATCTTTAAATAGGTTTCTCGCCAATTCAGAAGTTAATTGGTTTACATGGATTGAAGGTGGTTGCAGTGGCTTCGCTGCCAAAAGAAATAGCAGCTGGGTTGCACCCGAAGAAAAACAATGTGATAAGAGGACTACTTTTGCAGTCAGGTTGGGTTGTTGAGAAGCTCGATGACGATTCCTGCGTGGTCACATATGTTATTCAGGTAGGCGTTACATAATTGCCATTTTATACCCAATATGCTAGTCCAGAAGCCAAAGATTCAGTATCCCAAATTGTCCATTGCATCCTATTAACGCCTCCCTTTTTCGTTTTAACTTCTTTTTGCTATTGCAGTTGGATCCCGCAGGATGGTTGCCCAAGTTCTTTGTGAACCGGATCAACACGAAGCTGGTGATGATCATCGAGAACCTTAGGAAACTGGTAGCTGCCGAAGCCTAATACAATAGGATCTCTCTGTGTAATGTGTGGAGTGAGTGTTAAAGTTGGTGGATGCCGAGAGTCTATATATACATATATTTCCATAGCGGAAAACCCAGAGCTGCGATTATGTATTTACCATGCTGGGCGACAGCAGTTTCAGTGCCTCGTCCTGTATCCTGTTTAGAAATGCAAAGATTGCAGCTGGCCATAGCTTTAAATTCTCCTTTTGATTTCAAGAAAACCATAATGAAACAGGCCAAGGTACTGAATTGAAGGCTGTTTCCTTTGTGAGGTGGTCCTTCCTTCCTGAGTAGACTATGACCATGGGACTTGACCCATGCCATGTGAACAGATAATAAGGTCAAGGACCCCAGTTCATCATCTAGCTGTGGTTGCTTTAGACACAATTGAAAGCACCCTCCTAGTTTATTCGTTCATTCACCGTTCGACGATCAAACCCACTAGGAAAAAGCGGAGCGCGTCGCGTAGCGTACTGGTTTTCTCCATCCCCTGGAAAAGTTTTCTGCCACTTCTGTTGCGTGCTATCAACGTCCCTCTTAGAATAGTATATACATTGCAGCCAACATCATTCAAACGTTTGTGTTCCTGCTGACAAATGATTTCCTCAATTCAATGTTGAGGAGTGCAGCTACTTAACTTGAGTAGATGGAGAGGCATCTTACTTCCATTTGATTGGCATTCATGGCGGATCCACCCTGTCAGGATCATTTTTTGAGATTAGTTTTTGGATGAATGATTGATGATTGTACACTAAAATTCGAATTCACTGGCCTGATCAGGTCAAGTCTGATAAAGAGTGTTGGAAAGAACTCATCACTTGAAGCTTTTCTCTAGGGTGAGAGTCCAAGCTTTGAATGATTATCTTAAAAATATTCTTCACTTTAACAACTTCTAATCCTACTTAGAGGTAGAGGCAGCCCTTCCCTAGGGCGGACCGCACTCGGGTGCACCGAGATTATAAAGAGTTTAGCGCATCGGAACCGTTAGATCGGTGGAATCGATCAAATTCATGCGCTGTGATCAAATGGGCTCATTATGGACCAGTTCCTTCATGAACTCTTGCCCTATAGGAGGAGGATTTTCTTTCATCAAGTCTACCATGAGCAACCCTTTTCAACAGTTGTTAATTGCTCCCGCTTGAGAAATCACCACTAAAGTCGGCCATTAGGTAAGAAAATGAAGTGTCAAGTTATTATAGTTTTAGTAGTGGTACGTGGGTTCCCATAGGAGTGAGTGATTGCTTTTGGATCACGGCATGTGATTGACCCACCTCATCAGCCTCCTAATGTCTGACAACTTTTCTCACGATAGCAACAATCCAGCATTCTACAAATTGTGATAAAAAAAAAAAAGTTCATCTATATTGCACAATAACCTATGATTTAGGGGGAAAATTACTTCGAAAGTCCTAACTTTTTTTTTGTTCGGAATGCAATTCGGTCTTACCATTTCAATGAAAACCAATATAATCTTAAACCTTTGCAAGAAAATACAGTGAAGTCCTCGTGCCAATGTTGGCTAGATTTTTCTTACGTGGTAGTCCAGTCACCTTTGTTGGTTCGACGTGTCACGACAACTTGGTAACATGATTGGTGCTGAAATGAAACGACGTGATTTAAATTTTCTCCCTCATTGGAATTCCCCATCTTCTTCGATTGATGTCGCACAGCGACTTCAACATCACCGCCCAGCCCCACTAGCGCATCCGCACCCTGTACCTCTACCCACAAGCCTCCAACGTCGCAATGACTGGACTACCACGTAAGAAAAACTCAGCGACACAATTGTCCGAGAGGACTTGATTGCATTTTCTCACACAAGTTTAGGACTGCACTAGTTCAATTGAAAGGTTAAGAAATTGATTATGTTCCATGAAAAAGGATTAGGATTTCCGGAGTAATTTCCCCATGATCATGTATATGTACTATAACTAACTTTTTAACGCGCCGGGTCCGGGCCTATTCTCTGTGAAAGGGTAGGGCAGACACTTTGATCAAACACATGTATAGAAACGTTGGACATTTCTAGTACCGCGACATAACGAGTAATCGAAGTCCATACCTTCTGTAGGGTCGAAACCATCTTAACTTGTGCCCACACGGGATTTATCCCAAAAGCATGGATTACGTTCTGCATCTTGATAGTCACTAGCTATCGGTGTTTGAACAAACGCTATTTTGATGCGGGTGATGCGGGCAAAGTATTGCGTAGACCTAGCTTATGGGTGAAGTGGTGAACCAAACGAACAACGGCGTAGAAACTATATAGAAACTCGTTTTTCCTTTAGTGGAACTCGGTGTTGATCTCGTAAAAGGGTTCTTGAGATATGAATCTGGCGCATGGAAAAACTTTGGAAAGAAGGTGCATGGAGGAATTCGAGGAGAGTTGACAATTGGGTTGGCAATGCATTTAGTGGAGCGATGAGATTGAGATCCCTATTTATTTTTTGGTACGTCACCGTTCTTGTTTCTTCATTTTAATAAAGCTGTGATTGCACGCCACAAACGCCGGATCACAATGAACGAAGTGGCATGCATTGGATCTATCGAAGGTGTCCTTTTCTTACGTGCACACACTTCACTCCTTGCTCTCACTCTCGCTCTCGCTTCACTCTCTCTCTCTCTCTCTCTCTCGTTCTGTCGAAAGGAGAAGAGAAGAGAAAGAGAAGAGGGATTCGTAACGATGGGAGCTGAAGACAGTCCGAAGAAGCAGTCCTGCTATCATCCGCCGTCGCCAAGGACGGCCGCGCTCAAGTTCAAGCTCAAGATGGCGATGCTCGTCCTCCTCACCAACCTCCTCACTCTCTACCTCTTCTCCTCCGCGCCTCCTCACCTCCGCCTCTCCCTCCCCATCGCTTGGGACGCCACCTCCTCCCTCGCGGCCCACCTCGACTCCACCCGAGCCCAGCTCACCGCCACCCACTCCCGCGTCGCCGACTTGCACCGCCAGCTCGCGTCCTCCAACTCCCTCGTCGAGGCTCTCCTCGTTGAGCTCGCCCGCTCCCTTGGCCGCCTGCACGACGACTTGTCCATTGGCCCGGCTAATGGTGATAACCTGCCAGACGAGCTGAAGCTGGCCGTGGGCCCGCACAAGCTGCCGCTCGGCCACTCCCCGAGGGTGGGGTCCGACGTGGTGCACCTGCCGGTGGGGGCTGCGTGCTTGAGGTTCAAGGAGGAGCTGGCCCAGTACATGTCGTATGACGTCGGGGGCGAATGTCCGGTGGACGACATGTTCGCGCAGCGCCTTCTGCTGAAGGGGTGCGAGCCGCTCCCAAGGCGGAGATGCCATCCAAAACCTCCTGCAAAGTATGTGGAGCCGACCCCGTTCCCGCAGTCCCTGTGGACGACGCCCCACGATTCGAGCATCGTGTGGGATGCGTACACGTGCAAGAGCTACAAGTGCCTCGTCGACCGCAACAAGCAGCCCGGTTACTTCGACTGCAAGGACTGCTTCGACCTGCAAGGTCGAGAGAAGCACCGTTGGATGTCCGACCACGGCAACCTCGACTACGGGATCGACCAGGTCCTGGCCACCAGGCCTCGAGGAACGGTGCGCATCGGGCTAGACATTGGGGGAGGGAGCGGGACGTTCGCGGCCAGGATGAGGGAACGCAACGTGACCATTGTCACGACCACGATGAACTTGGACGGCCCGTTCAACAGCTTCATCGCCTCCCGTGGGCTTATCTCGATGCACACGAGCGTGTCGCAGAGGCTGCCGTTCTTCGAGAACACGCTGGACATAGTGCACTCGATGCACGTGCTGAGCAACTGGATCCCGGACGCGATGCTGGAGTTCACGCTGTACGACATATACCGGGTGCTGAGGCCGGGCGGGCTGTTCTGGCTCGACCACTTCTTCTGCGAGGGGCCGCAGCTGAACGGGACGTACGTGCCGATGATCGACCGGGTCGGGTTCAAGAAGCTGAGGTGGAACGCCGGGAGGAAGGTCGACCGCGGGCCGCAGAAGAACGAGTGGTACTTCTCCGCCCTCTTGGAGAAGCCCATGACATGACTCCATGCTTTCCACAGTCCTTAGGTCGACTTGCTTCCTTCGTTTGCATCTTCTTTGAACATTACTTGTGTTATCATTTGGGGCATGTAACATGTACAACACAGGTTCGATCATACATTCGAAGGAGTTTAAAGCCGCTGAAATTTCGCAAATTCATTAGCAAAGGATCAAAATGCCTGAATTAATCCGTGCATTTCCATTCAAAAGTTCGTGAACAAAATATAAATTGGACATTGGATTTACGTTATTCGATAGATTATGTTCCCTCGTCCCGGTTGTGAACGTCGCACTCCCTCCCCCAATCACGGCTTGATTCACGCCTTCTGCACACACAAGGCACACTGACGAGATAGGAATATTTTAGATATGCAATATGCAAGACCCTTGGTCAAAGTCAGATTCGAATTTCCTAGATTTCAGTCCCTCTCCTCACGCTCAAAGTCCGACACCACTTCCAATTCCAACATGCGAAAGGATTCGGACTTGAAAGAGGCGGTCGCAAAGTCCAATCTAGACTTTCTTCACACGCTTTAGCTGGGTCCGGTTTTTGTCCGCAAATTCAAATTCGAGACATATTTTCAACAAATCTTCACCATGACTCGATATTTGAGTCTAATCTCAGTCCTTTCGTTGGATATTCTCCCGCAACCCCTTAAGGTCTCCTTAATTGTCACAAAAATGTACCAAGTCCAAGTCGCGCGTGATTTTTACCGTAGCTGTGGACCTTATTAGAACGTCAACTCCACCTATATTTTTAGCCATTCCACAAGAATTTTCAAACACGATCTCCTCTACCACAAATAAAGCAAAAACTGCAAAAACTAGTGTTACCTCCAAATCTGGTGGGAGGTTGAACACGTCTACAAGCTACATCTCGCTACAAGCACAATCTATATCGATTACCACACAAGCACCCGCAATCTCATAATCTATTTTATTGCAAGACTATTCCTATATATTAGGGTCCGATGGCTTTTGAGTCCCAATGTCTCGACAAGGCCCAAAACGTAGGAGAGACCGCCATGTGTATAGTCATGGAGGCCCAAATCCATCGAGGCCCAAGGCCCACTAGTGTTCCTCGAAAGCCCAAATTCCAAGATTTACGCCCCACGTCAGTGTATTTGGATCGATTCTTAAGAGGCGTGAAGCAACGCACTTATCGCCAATTACACGGTCGATTCAACGTACGAAAAAAAGACTCAGAAGCGGCATCACAATAGCTTGCTTCCACACCCGAACGCACACAGGCAAGCGGAATTCACAACAAAATCAAGAGTTTCGTCAAACTTTAATATTCTCTATGTCAAGAAGGACAACCGTCGTCTGACTTGTTGATAAAGATTTGGGGATTGAGCAAACTGAACGACTACACACTAATTAGGGAGATTTGATTGCGACCGACCGATGGTTATTGTGACCTATTGATAGTGCCTGGCAACCGACAAGCCACAACTGAGCAAATTTCAGTCGGAGTATAAGAGGAAACCTTTCCTTATGAAGGCCTTCCTCTTATACTCCGACTGAAATTTGCTCGAGTAGACCCATTGCAAGAATCAATAGTCTTTGTGGCTAGAGAGCATTCTCAATTGCAGGGAAAATTGTTCAAAAAGTCTTAAACGTATTGTATTTTTGTTAATTCAGTATTAAATCTTTTAATTTTGTCAATTGAATCCTAAATCATTTCACATTTTACCAATTGAGTTTATCCGGCTAATTTTGGGTGGAAGTCGCTGACGTGATGATTCAGTCATCGCTAGCTGTTCTATGTAGCACGAATGACACTGACGTGAATATTTTTAATTTTTTATATTTTTTTCCTTTTTATTTTATTTTCTTTCTTTCCTTTTTTTTTTCTTTTTGGTTCCTTGCTGGCCACTGGCCACGAGCCACAAAGCCCTCATCGACTGAGGGTGAGGGTCGCGATCCTCACTGGATCTGGCAAGGGCTCGCAAGCCCTTGTTGTGGCCCACAAGGGCGTGTTGGCCCATAATAAATGAAGTGATGATTAAAACAACAATATGATATTAAGAATATTTTATTGGGATAGCCCACAAGTCGCAACTCTGTCCCTATTCTTCATATATTTAGTGCTTGTGATTTTCATGTATCATTTAGCATTTATTAACATTTGGTTTCATCTATACGTTAACTTGATTCTTACTCGATGAATTATATAAAGGTAAAACCTCAAGATTAGGGTCTTTAATCACGATAGGGCTCGTTTCTTGTCCCAAAAAAGAGTCGTTTTTGTGTTTTTTGATAAATTTCAAGTTCCACTGTGTTCAGCTTAAGTCAAGACATTGATTTAGCCAATAATCCAGAGAAGTCTTTGGAGTTAACTTTTTGGTCAACCACTGTAGTCAACTCTTGGTCAACTTTTCTAAAAAAATCAAAAAATAAGAAAATCCTTAAATCAACTCATTTTTTACCTTAATTTGACTTTTAACTCATAATTTTACAAAAATCAATTAGAGAATCAACCAAAATCGGGCACAATTGAGTACGAGCAACTCAATTTCAATGTCAATTTCGACAAAATCACAACAATTGGACTCAATTTGCCCAACTAAATGATTCAATGACGGATAAATTAGAGAGGATCGATTCAAGTGACCCAATCAAGTTTGACCCACATTTTAGTTGACCAATCGAACCTTAATTTTACACATTGGTCCAACACAGAACGCCATTTTTTCATAGCATTCCTCATTTCATGACATTAATTTTAACTAGAGCTTTGTAATTCGGATGAATTACCGCCCACTTACAAAAATAATACTTGAAACCCAACAAAATCCCCCCCCCTAAAGTCAATGCGAATGTTAATCTCTTTCATTTCTAACTTATTTCTTCGATTGTCAGATTTAACTAATCAATTTAATTTTTGTGATATTTAAGCGATGGATAACAAAACGTTAAAGTTGTAAGGATGGATATCTTTTGTCAAACAAGGGTTTCTAATGATAAATAAGAATATATAAATAATTTGGCACAAGCATGCCAAAATGAATCAGCATGGGCATCCAAATTTCTAAAAGCAAATTATCCTCGCTAACAATTGTAGTCATGCAAGGGCGAATAACTAATTTTCATTGACTAATTATGTTAGAAATTGTCCCTATTGAAAAATCATTCAATGAAATGGGGGGTGGGTGGGTGGTGTTTCTATTGTGTACTTTTTCTCAATACAATTAAATTGCTTTGGGAAACAACCACAAAATAACAGCTTTCATTAGCGAGTTGGACCTATGCGATGGCCAGTACGACTCTTCTGAGCACAAGCTATATAGCGATCTTGACACCATCATTTAAGAACGACATCCACAACCCCACATTCGTTGTAATTAAGCTAATGTTTACATTTAGCACTGTCATAACATGAATATGTTATTTTCATATTATGAGAATTAATTGCTGTTTGTGATTATTGTAGTCCATTGTAGGCAACCGTGGCATGATCCACATTGCAAAGTTTAGAGACAAAGCTGCATGTCGATATTGAAAAATTTCGAACAGAGATGGCAAAAGACAGGGAAGTGGCACGAGTTTAAGCTGAAAAACATCAGCCATTGGCAAGTCAAGCTATCTATTATCAATCATTGGAATTGCCCCAATGGCCACCCTTTCCACTTGAAAATGATAGATGAGGAGTTCCATTTTTCACTTTATCGGGAGAGTTTGGGATGGAAACACGTGAGTGAGGGAGTAAAGTTTCATAACCTACCCACATAATCTACATGGTGACTTGTATAATAGAATAAGATAGAACCAGATAAAAAAAAAAAAATCTATTACCGAGAAAGAGAGAGAGAGAGCAAGTCAAGTCAAGAAGCACCTAATGCTGCGGATTTTTTTTTTTATTTTTAGGTCGGAACTAATGCTACGGAAATTACGCCTACAATTATTGTCCATTCCCTGCAGCATGCATGGCAGCTGTTCGATTAGCATGAAGAGTCTTGGACCGTTGGATGGCAGTAGACAGGTGTAGTGTGTTGGTAATGAGGCGTCAAAGGCTTTCAGAATAGGCGTAGATCCCAACAGTGATAAATACTACTTATCTTGTTTTATCAAATATGAGAATTTTCTTTTAATATTACCATTTGTCATATATGACATATTATATCATTACAGGAATCACTACTTGGCTAAACTCTTTCAAGACTCTGCCGTAATCTTCAATGTAATTAACATATACATAAATATTTTTTAAAACATTTATTACCACAATATTCGAAATCATGGAATATAACTTTTTAAATATTGAAGTAGGACAAATCATCTTGTTATAATGAGTATCCATACTACTTTTCAATCATAAGAGTTATCGAATATTATATATTTCTCTCACCAACCACTGCGAGGGCTGGCGACACCCTCATTGGCCTCAACGACGGACTGTGACCCCTCGCTCGTGGCCGGCAAGGGTTGTTGGCTCTCGCTGGCCCTTTGAATCGAAAAAGAAAAGAAAAGATAAAACAAATCGAAAAAATATTTAAATTATTTACTTTAGCGCCACTCGTGCCACGTAGGACGGTCGACGCTAACTAGATTGTCACTTCAGTGATTTTCGATTAAAATTTGCCGAATGGATTTAATTAGTAAAACGTGAAAATGTTTATAATTTAATTAGCAAAAGTTGTTATAAAAGTAAATGGTGATCTTTGGAATCAACTCAGAAAATAACTTGAAATATAATATGAAGAGATAAGAGAGAAGTAGGGAGCAAATGTTAACTAGTATTCTTATTCAATGACGAAAACTAAGCTCCTATTTATAGAAACACAAGGATGCACTTATCATTAATACCAATGTATTGAATAAATACATACATTGGACAAAGAGATAAACTTAGAATGTAGGATACAAATGTACCATACTAGGTACATTAGATAAGATGAATATAATGAATATTCATTCATGTATTTCATAACACTCCCCCTTGAATATTCATAGTATTCATTCTTTTACGAATGTGCATTGAATGACATTGCCTCATTAAAAACCTTAAGTCGGAAAAATCCAGTGGGACAAAAATCGGATAAAAGGGAAAAAGAGTGCAATGCATAGTTCATAATATCTCTCCCCCTCAATGGAGCCATATAGCCACTGCTGGGGCTAGTCAATCTAGCAGCTTATGAACTCGCCGCATACCAATGCCATATACTAATTTCTCAAAAGTTGACGTTGGCAATGATTTGGTAAAACGATCTGCAAGATTATTTATGGATTGAATCTGTTTAACATCAATTTGTCGACTTTTTTGGAGTTCGTGAGTATAGAAAAATTTCAGCGAGATATGCTTGGTCCTATCACCTTTAATATATCCTCCCCTAACTTGTGCAACATAAGCAGCATTATCTTCATAAATTATAGTTGGAGAATTTGTAACCGGTGTGACACAACAAGAATTGTGAATATGCGTTATAACATATCTTAACCAAACACACTCTCTTCCAGCTTCATATAAAGCAATAATCTCAGAGTGGTTAGAAGATGTAGCTACTAGCGATTGCTTCGTAGAACGCCAAGAAATGGCGGTGCCGTTATAACAAAATAAATAACCGATTTGAGAGCGAGCCTTATGTGGATCAGATCTATATCTAGCATTAGCATATCCAACTAAACCAGATGTAGTGGAATCCTTGGAATAATATAATCCCAAATCTATGGTTCCTCGGAGATAACGAAAAATATGTTTAACTCCATTCCAGTGTCTCCAAGTTGGCTCAGAACTAAAACGTGCCAGTAAATTTACCGCAAAAGCGATATCTGGCCTCGTACACTATGCCAAGTACATCAAAGCCCCAATTGCATTGAGATATGGCACTTCAGGACTAAGTATCTCTTCATCAAATTCTCTAGGACGAAACGGGTTCTTTTGGGGATCTAGAAACCTTACAACCATAGGGGTGCTCAATGGGTGAGCCCTGTCCATGTTGAAGCATTTAAGTAATCTTTCAATGTATGCTAATTGATGGACGATTATTCCATTTGCTTTATGCTCAAGCTTTAAGCCAAGACAAAGTTTGGTTTTACCCAAATCTTTAACTTCAAACTTCCTTTTCAAATACTCAGCAGTTTTAGCTAACTTTTCTGGAGTTCCAATTAAATTTATATCGTCAACATAAACTGCTACAATAGCAAATCCGATTTTCGATTTCTTAATAAATACGCATGGGCAGATATGATCATTCTTGTACCTTTTCTTAATTAGGTACTCACTTAGACGTTGATACCACATGCGACCGGATTGCTTTAATCCGTACAAAAATCTTTGCAATTTTATTGAGAATAAATTGCGGGGAGTGCATGCATCAAGCATTTTGAATCCCTCGAGAATTTTCATATAAATATCAGAGTCCAATGAGCCATATAGATATGCCGTCACAACGTCCATGAGATGCATTTCCAATCTTTCAGAGACTACCAAGCTAATTAGAAAACGAAATGTAATCATATCCATCACGGGTGAATGTGTCTCATCATAATCAATCACAGGTCTCTAGGAGAATCCTTGGGCAACGAGTCGGGCTTTATACCTAACAACCTCATTTTTCTCATTTCGTTTTCGGATAAATACCAATTTATATCCAACGGGCTTTACATTATCGGTGATTCGAGTTATGGGTCCAAAAACATCCCGTTTAGTTAGGGAAGTTAATTCAGCCTTAATTGCTTCTTCCCATTTAGGCCAATCTTGCCTTTGACGGCATTCAATAATAGATTGTGGCTCACAATCATTATCTATAATTTTATGAGCAACTGAGAATGCAAAAACATCATCAATGATGATTTCATTCCGATCCCAAATCTCATTACAATATGTAATGGAATTTTCAGTATTCCCAGGGTTGGTGATCTTTTCATGGGTTTGTGCCTCTTTATGGGCAATAAGCTCATTGGGAGCAAGCATAACACCAGGCTCTTCTAGAGCGGGTTCCTAATTCTTTCCCCTTTGTTTTTGAGGAACAGTGTCTTTTAATTGGATAATCAAGGAATTGTGCCCGAAGCTTTATAATCTACGCAAGTAAACGTGCAAAGGCGACATTGCGCATAGATAATAGGCAAACATGGGACCATCTACAGGATGCATCCACTAGTATCATAAAATATCGAAACGGTCCACTTGGTGGTTGTATTGGTCCACAAATATCACCCTGAATTCTTTGCAGGAATAAAGGGGATTCAAGATTAATCTTTGTTATAGAAGGTTTGATAATGAGTTTTTTTTTGTGAACAAGCTTCACAATTATAATCTTTGGAGAGCAATACATTTGTATCCTTTAAAGGGTGCCCTTTTGTATTATGAATTATTCTACGCATCATTGAAGCGCCAGGATGACCAAGGCGATCATGCCACAATCCAAATTGATCAGGATTTACCAATCTCCAGGATGTAATAGCATAGGTTTCAACAGTCTTAATCATGACACAATACAAACTCATAGAAGAAGCTTCTAGCTTCTCATGGATGGTCTTCAGGCCCATCTTATAAGAAGTAATGCCAACATATTCCTTATTTTGCTCATGAATAGTCTCAATATGGTACCCATTACGACGTACATCTTTGAAACTGAGCAGATTCCTTTTTGATCTACTGCTTAGAAACGCATCCTCAATATGCAGGATAGTGTCATTTGGCAAAACAATTGTGGCATTTCCGACACCATCAATAATCGGAACAGGACTTGATATTGTATGGACATGTGCCTTACGCAATGTCATACTCGAGAAAAAGTGTCTACTACGAAATATGGTATGTGTAAGCAAACAAACATCTTCCTTTTTCTCGGTATTTTCCATTTGCATTTATGTTGACAACTCCAGGTGTCAAGTATCATAAATTTTGCATATTTGTAATAGGATCAAATAAAATTTCAAAATAATAAATATTATATAAGGTTCATAAGCATTTCACTACATAACCATATTAGAGAACAATAAAAGGTAATACATTTAAAGAAAGACAACTAGAAAATAAATTATTAGAATCATAAAATTCGAAGTCTAAGTTGTCATCCACCAGACTGATGCCTTATCAAAGCAATCAGAGCTCCTCAAAGAAATCAGAGACATCCAGGGATGCATTTGCTACTTCAGGAGCAAGATGAGTCTCACCAATAGAGATATTGTTGGCCACAGCAGTGGTTATGGTAGTAGGATTAATTTTAATGGCGTGAGATTCACCACGCTTGCCTGTATTTTTTAAAGATGCCTGATAGAGATCAACAAAGTACTTTGGCATACGACAAGTACGTGACCAGTGCCCAGTCATGCCACAGCGATGTCAAATACTTTCATTAGTCACCTTCTTTGGCTTCTTTTCTTTATCATGATTCGGGCTAAAGTTATATTTCTTAGGGCGGTTAAATTTCTTACCACCCCTCCGAGGATTATATTCTTGCCTGCGCTTATAACCCTTAAAATGGCAAGTATTTTTCTCAAAGTTAGCATGTGCTTCAAGCAATGCTTTTGAGCCAGCAGGTCTAAGATCATGATTTTTAAGCAGCAATTCATTAGTTTGCTCAACAACGAGGAGCACAGAAATTAATTCAGAGTATGTGGCAAATTGACGCTGCTGGTATTGCTGTTGCAATACAATATTCGAAGCATGGAAGGTGGAGAAAGTTTTCTCTAACAATTCCGAATCAGTGAGCTTGATACCGCATAACTCAAGCCAAGGAACAATATCAAATAAAGCGGAGTTATAGTCAGACACTGATTTAAAATCTTGCAGCCTGAGATTTTGCCAGTCATATTGTGCTTGAGGGAGGATAACAGTCTTGGTCTGATCATACCTATCCTTCAGCCTTTGCCACAGGGTATGAGGGTCTCGAACAGATAAATATTGAGTCTTCAAGCTCTCATGCAAATGACGACGAATAAAAATCAACGCATTTGCTTTATCTTTTGCATTTGAGGTTCCGTCTTCTGTAATTACATTAGCGAGACCTTGCCCTTGGAGGTGAATTTCCATGTCAAGGTACCAGGACAGATAATTATTTCCACTCACTTCCAAGATGTAGAATTTGGGCTTTTCAATATTTGCCATAATTATGTACCAAAATGAATCCTCAAATTAATTAGAAGGATTTTTAAATATCTACCGCCACTTCAGGAGCAGAAGGATACTTTTAGATTTGAAATTGGCTTCAGGCCAAGAAAAAGAAAATTGAAGAAGATGATGAAATATAAGTTGATTAAAGAAAACAAAGAGAACACTTACCTTGCAAAAATTACTTACTTAGTTGGTAGATCTTCGTGCTGATAACGTGTTATAAAAGTAAATGGTGATCTTTGGAATCAACTCAAAAAAACAACTTGAAATATAATATGAAGAGATAAGAGAGAAGTAGGGAGCAAATGTTAACTAGTATTCTTATTCAATGACGAAAACTAAGCTCCTATTTATAGAAACACAATGATGCACTTATCATTAATACCAATGTATTGAATAAATACATACATTGGATAGAGAGATGAACTTAGAATGTAGGA